>JZSA01006098.1:0-13753 GCA_000956155.1 Cotesia vestalis
AAACAGTTTTTATTTTTTATTGATAAAAAATTCTTAGGCCCAAACTAAGACAATATTCTTATCTAATATTGAAGTTCGATCATTACTATGTCGGATAGAATAATATTCGTTAGTAAATCGAAGAAAAACTAAAACTTCTAGGCCTTCTTCGTTAGCTTACCCGCTTTAGGCCACCCTTCCCTAATTATTGATTGGCGAAAATAATAAAAAAAGTGTACTAATTTTTTATCATTCAGGTCGACGTTTAACTGTTGGTCGTTGGCTTGAAGACAATGTATATGTATAGATAGTAGTTTTGATAATTTAATAGCGACGCCTGGCGACGCCATTTCCATTGATATGCAAACCTTGCGGAGTAGGAAAAGGGTGATGGGTATGTCTGTAGCTGTGTAAGTGTTGGTATAGACAGGATGATAGCTATGTAGAAGATGTGAGGATGAGGACTGAGACGAGAATGTATGAGTGGTAGCCAACACAGACGGATCCAAGTGATTTATGAAGCACCGAAGCGATTCAACTACCACTGTGAGACAATCCTGATCCATATGGATAAACTAATTTCACTCAGAACTACTCACTGCTGGTGAAAATCCATCTACATGCACACAGACACCAACACCACTTTGGTCTTTCTAAAACTAGATGGGATGCGACAAGACAAGACCAGTTGAGACGAGATGAGATGAAATGAATAAGTGAGATATTACGCTCCAAAATAAGGATCTCTATAATTTATATTTCAGTACACACATACACCTTCTCCTCATCCTGAATAAAGATCATAATTTCCGTTTACATATTCCTCGCTGGGTTATTATATGCAAAATTACAATTAATGCCAAACTCCACGGGCTCTACTACTTCGGTCGTTGATTGTCATTTTCTCTGTTAACTTAACTTAATGCGTGTGCTGTTATTTTAACACTTTCAAGGAATTTATATGTATATTATATAACATACAGTAAATCAATAATTGTTGCAGTGTGACAAGCTAAATCCTTGTTATTTTGCTGTTTCAAATTTAGGATGTAGACTCACCATTTATTTTTCTTGACGGATTGTCAATTTTTAGCTTGAAGATAAAATTTGTGATACATTTTTGTGCTCAAAATTTATCGAGACAAACTGCAAATTATTATTGGTTAATATAAAACATTCTGCGTTAATTAAATAAACATAAAAAAAAAACATTAAGTTGGATCAAGAAAATAATTTTGGAGAAATTGATATTTAAGTAGAAAAATTCTTAAGGGAGAACACCACTGTGACAATCGAAAAAAAGAGGAATTTTTTTAATAGGGAAAGTAAAGGAATTTCGGGATCAGATTTGGTAAAATATTTATTTTAAAAAGGGAATTTTAATTTGTATACTACGTATGATATGAATATTAATTTGATTGGTGGTCTAGATGAAGACTCTTGAAGAAAGTGATCACTTTATTTCAATTTATAAAATAGTAATCAAATGAAAATGAGGGTAAATGATAAATTAGTTTTTGATTAAATAGAAGAGCTAAAAGAAAATTTAATTAAATAAATGTAATGTGAAATGAATTTGAAGAATGATTAATTCAAATAGAAATTGGAATAGCGTAAAGAGGAGAAAGAAGGACCGAAATAAATAAATAAATAAAGGAGAGTCGAGTAAAAAAGCAAGTATTCTTTTAAAAGTAGTATATCAACATCTTAAATTACTTGCTCAGCAAGTTGAATAATTAAGAGCAAATTGCGGTGTAGAAAAAAGAAGGAGGAGGCAGAGGGATAGAACAGTACAGAGCGAGTACTGGGTACAAAATAAAATGAAATGAGAAGAGTCTCAAAGCTGTGGAGACGGAGAAGATCGTGAAATGAAGAAAGACCCCAAACAAAGTTACTGGTGAATAAAAGCGAGAAGAAGAAAGAATAAAAAACTGTGAGCTGGATATTGCAATTAAACGGCCGCGGCTTACAAATTGGGGGTTGAATTTTTTAGGCTGAGGGGTGCTGGACGTCGGCAGGACCGGATTGGGGTCTCCGCTACGGGGGTAGCTCCTGCTAGTGGTAGTATTGCGAGAAAAAAATCCATAAGGGTTTCTACTCTCACCACGCTTTAAAACTTGTCAGAGAGGGGCTGGTGGGGTCGCGAAACGGCCGAGGGGGTGGTCTCGTCGTGCCAAAGGCTAAATGAAACCCAGAGAGACCTTCGGCGACGCATCGAGGAAAACATGGCGCACCGAGGACTCATCAAGCTTCGTTAATATATTTCATACCGTTAATGAGGCTTCAACTTTTTTTTTTCTACCTATTTACTATTTAATTTTTTTTCTTTTTTAGTTAGATACTGTCTGTGTATTAAATTTTTTCTCGAGTCATCATTAAAAGTAATTGCCATGAAATTAAATTAACAATTTTAATAAACGTTCACAGACATCATTAATTTTTTTTTATTATTGTGGAAAATTTATGGCACCAATTATTAATCAATGTATAATTCAGAAAGGATTTTAATTTTTTGTTACGTAAGATAAGGAAAATAGAAAACCGACTCTAAATAATAACTAATTAAAAAAAAAAAATTTTTTTCAATTTCAAAAAATTTACAAACTTTTCTGAAAATTTGTTAAAATTGTGATAATCAATTTTTTTTTGTTCATTTTTTTTATGTATTAAAAAAAAAAAAATTTACCAAAATTTGCAAAAAAAAATTTCGTTTAAAAAATTTAAAATTAAAATGGTAGACGCCCCTTGTAAATAATAGCCAAAAAATTAAATAAATAAGTGTCCCCCCTTAAACTAAGAAATTTTACTTGACTAAAAAAATTTTCCTCTTGATTCATGACAATGAAACTTATCAAAATTATATTCTCTGTTTAATAATTATTTTCTTGATTCAAATGTAGTGAATATTGAGCGGAAAAGAGTGAAAATTAAAATTGATGAAAAAGAATTAATAATATTTGAGAATAAGCATAACTATTGTTATATTGACGATTGATTGAATAAAATAGAACTGATAATAAATAATAACAAATGATGGTTTTATGATAATAGACATGATAAGATACAACATTATTGATGTCAACTCCGTCATATTAAATTATCAAACCTAGAATAATTGTTTCCTGATCTAGTGTGTGTATCAGTCAGTCAATGTATTATGTAATAACTCTCATACATACAAGTAAAAGCATGAATTTGACATATGCTCTTACGATTGATGGATGTGACGGCATTTACCTCATTATCATTTCCATTATAACGAGACTTCCCTACTCGGTTCCGGCGGACTTTGTGTGTTTGACAAACTGCATAAGCTCCGTGACATCATCCGTCGGTTTTAATTAAAAATCATCTTCGTTATTACCCAGAAGAAAAATAACCACTTTTTTTTTTCCTTCTTATATTAATTCCCCTTGTCAAACTCCTATTTCATTAATTACAATTGGTCATTTTCTTTCTTTCATTTAATTACTTTTATCTAGACAAAAAAGTTTTGATTGAAATATTTTTTTTATCTTGAGAAAAACGTAAGAGACTATAATTTTTTTTTTTTTTTTTTTTTTTTTTCAAGTTTAAATCGAACAGATCGTAGATTAAAATTTTTTTATCAATATTAAATCATGAGCTAGTGAAAAGTTTGTTGAACTGGAGAATTATTATTTTTTTTTTTTTTTAATTAAAAATCAAATAAAATATAAAGTTTTTATGTTTAATCATAGTTTACTGCTTTGAAACTCTATTTAGATTAAAATTCAATTGGTGTTCAATGAACCGTGAGATAATCGTCAGATCTTAAATTCTCAGTTAATTAACCCGGTGTCAGAATTGATTGGAAATATTAACGTGTAAGGTTAATTTAAGATCACTGCAGATGATTTAAAAAATAAGATAATTTGTTAGTTTAAAGTTTTATTCATTTATTTATTAGAAAAGACTCGAAGAAAGAGAAAAGTTAAATGGCCACCAAAGTTAGTCTTAATTTGGCCAGTTGCCAGTTTTTATTCTCTAAAAAGGATAAACAGTCTATTGAAAAAGTTTACATTCAAATTCTTTGTCTCTTATTAGTAGATTTCATAGAAATTTAATTATTGCAATGGTCCTCATGACGAAACTTTTGAAAAATTTTGCTATATTCCGACTTAACTCGATGAGCTGAGTCAGAGAATACATATGATTCAAAAGTTTATATATGTATGTATATATACATTTATATATGGGAAGGTAGCCTAAAGCGAGTAGGTGCTGTTTTATTGTGATATTGAGTGCGAATGTCAAAATATGCATTTTTAGTGATTATGGAAGCACTCCTGAGTATTTGAAAGTTCTGATTGGGTGTTCGAGTTTTGACAGAAAGTAACTAAATACAAAATAAAGAAATTGCTGAATTTGTTAAAATTACGAATGGAATTTGTCATCAAATGATTCGAACGCTATTACACTTATGATAATATTGATGAAACTATATTATTTTGGTACCATTTAACTCTAAAGGACGACACAAGTTCGGACGGTTCCCTTTGTATTTTTGATTTTACAATTGTTTAACAAAAAAACGTGTACTGGGGCAAAGCGGGTAGGGCAAAGTGGGTACTTACTTGCGCTGCACTGATTCAATTCTATATTTATTTTGTCATACAATATTATCAAGTAATACGTAAATATAAGAAAAACACGGAAATACATTCTTGATTGAAAACTCATTATCAATTTCAATAAAAAAATGCTTATTTTGCTTAAAATTAATGAAATAAGAATAAGATCATTATTTGAATGATTGCAATGCCTAAAAATCTTTTTTAATGTTAGCTAAATACACAATTTTATTATCAAAATTAGTTTTATCAGTAGATTCGTCTATTTGTAGTGATTATCCGGTTTGGGCTAAGGGGTAGGGCAAAGCGAGTTTTTAAACAGTTTTTATTTTTTATTGATAAAAAATTCTTAGGCCCAAACTAAGACAATATTCTTATCTAATATTGAAGTTCGATCACTATTATGTCGAATAGAATAATATTCGTTAGTAAGTCGAAGAAAAACTAAAACCTCTGGGCCTCCTTCGTTAGTTTACCCGCTTTAGGCCACCCTTGCCTATTTATTAGAAAATATTCGAAGAAAGAGGAAAAATTATAAGAGAAAAGTTGAATGGCCACCAAAGTTAGTCTTAATTTGGCAAGTTGCCACTTTTTATTCTCTAAAATGGATAAACGGTCTATTGAAAAAGTTTACATTAAAATTCTTTGTCTTTTATTTAAATCTTGTAGTATAATATATTTTATCAACTCTGGGAGCCACACAGCCAGAGTCGAAGCTGCAGTTCGAGCTCGAGCTCTTGCAACCGCAGACTTCATGGAGATGATGCAGTAAAAAAATTCACGCTCACGTACTTCACCACTTAAAGAGTCGAGTAGTCTTACGTGACATGAATACACCAGACATTGACAGAGACCGAGAAAATACCAACTTTTGTTCATTTATTTTATTTTATTTTAACATTATTTTTTATTTCTTTACTATTGCTGCTTTATTTCTTCATATTTAACTGGAGCGCTCTGGAATAATAAACTCGGGCTTCTTTATCTTTTTTTTTTATCCCCGTTCTTTTGAATCAGTTACCGCAATCTCTTTAAACCATTTAATTATTATTCTTCTCCAAAGTATTTTATCCGTTTAAATAAATTTATCCTCCTTTCTTATACTTATATTTTAATTACAAAAAATTGAGTAAATTCAACTACCCAGTGACGATTTAAGTGCTGCTCAGAATAGTTTATATATTAAAAAAAAAAATACGGTTTTATTGTCACGTACAAAGTGAATGAAATTCGATTGAAAATAAATTTTCTAATAATTCCAAGCGTAATAATTACTTGAAATTTAATTAGAGTATTGTTTTGACTTTCACAGATTCCTAATTCTATCGAATTGGCATGCATCTTATATCCATGTTATTATTCTAGCGAATATTCATTGTAACTTTCAATGTTCAATCATTATAACATTCTCGTGTCTTCCTTACAGAAATAAATAATAATTAATATGAAAAAAAAAATTTCTAATGAGCTTTGAAATTTTCACTTAAAGAAATTTCAGGTCTCATAATTGAAGATTTATACTCAACTAAGAAATAAAATTGTTTAAAATGTTCAACAAATTAATATCTTGTCACAAAAATACCACTTTTTTTCTTTGTGTGTTTTAAATACTTATCTAATGATTTTAAATATTTTAAAACAAACAAATTAAATTTTCAGATTGTAGTTTCACATATTGCTTCGAGTATTTTTGTTCTTTTCCATTGAGCATTAAACGTATCACCATACAATCTAAGTCTAAATAGCCTGTACGAAGAGTTGGACATTTTAAAAAAATGCTTTGATCATATGAATATCCACTTGATCAAGTTCAAACACAGAAGAAATCGATTGGATCTTAGTTTTGTAAAATATGCGTTCAAAAATTGACAAAATTGCGAGAATAATATCCATCTAGCCATTAAAATAAAATAAAAGCTAATGTTATAATAAAATTCTTAAAATGATAATAACTTTTTAACTTGATTTTTCATTTTATTTACTTATTAATTATAAATAATATAGTTTAAATACGAGAATTTTTCATTGTTAACGCCCCCGCAACCCTCCTTGTGGGTAGATTTTTGTAAAATCCGTTCTTAGCTGACCTCTGCTTGGCGAAAGGAGATTCCTGCCAAATTTCAAGTCTCTAGGTCTCATAGTTCCAGAGATATCGTGATGATTGACTATATCTATAGAAAGTCTCCTATGTTTATATAGATAATAATTGGTAAGCATTTAACAGACCGTATAATATTTTTCAATGAGTTTGATAGATAACACGAAAAATTCAACAGTTAAATCCACCCGCATTGTGTACAATTCACATTACCTAAAATCATTTAAAAGCAATGAGCAATATTTTCTCTGCCTTTTGTGTTACTCTATCAACAAATTCCGGCTATTTCGACGATAACAGTAACATCACTAAATAAAAGACAAATAAAAATAATTCACAAAATGACTACGTATTTATTGATGCATTAAATTTCTTGTACAAATTGCCCCATAATTCTGTATTTACATCCTGTATTGTCTGTCATTATTATTGCAGTTTTTTAATTTTATTTACACACTTTTGCGCGTTAGATTTTACGATCCACCGAACGGCAACTGTGTGACACAGTTTGCTCATTAAGCATATTTATATACAAATGTTAACTGATGAATCAATCCAATTGGATTTGTATTTTATAAAAAAAAAAAAATAATAATAATATCGTTACAATTACTTTTTTTTTATTTGCCCTCTTGTTTTAATTTATTGATCTCCCTTTTTTATACAAGATACACACGCCGGGTGTGATCTATCTATCTCATTTACCATCAGCCGTTGTTTACCAAAATCACCGTAAAACACGATTATCTACATCTACATACATCGGATAGGATACTCGTTTCCCGATCAGTTACCCATGCAAGTGTGAACAAATTTGTGTTTTGTGCGGCTGGTTTGCTGTCATCGCATTTAGTTTCTTCTCTTAACCCATTATTCAATACTTAACAGCCAATAAATATTATTTGTAATCAACTATATAACGTTAAATCAACACCCATTTAAACTATCCCAGTCACATATGCGCATTTCTATTTATTCACTTGGCTCGATCCTCTCACTAAATTTATGATCAATGACAAAACCCGAAAAGTAATTATTCTACTGATTATATTGTAATTGAAAAAAATATTTTAAATTAATTAAAAAGAAGCGCGACCCTCACGAAAAAAACTTATAATTAGAATATAAAAAAAAATCATACTTCATTTTATATACAAAATATATGTGAAACTAGCTGTTACCTGCCCGCTTCGCTGGGCATCTTATAGAATTGTATTTTTAGATCTAAATTTGAATTTTAATTAGAGTGTTGTTTTGACTTTCACAAATTCCAAATTTCATCGAATTAGCATGTACTTTTTATCCATGTAATTATTCCAGCTAATATTCATTGTAACTTTCAATGTGCAATCATTATAATGTTTGCGTGGCTTTTTTTCAAAAATGAATAATAATTGACACGAAGAAAAAAATTTGAAATGAGAATTTGGAGTCTATAGGAGCTATAGCTTGGAAATTAAAAATTTTTAATGTTAATAGATTATTTCTACATCTCTTACAGAAGATTCCTACCAAATTTGGAGTCGATAGGAGCTATAGTTTAAAAACGGGAATTTTTCATTGTTAACGCCCCGGCAACCCCCCTTGTGAGTAGAATTTCGCAAAATCCGTTCTTAGCTGACCTCAACTCGGCGAAAGGAATATTCCTGCCTAGGAATCATGGTCATTAATTTAAGTATGTTTTTAATATTACTGAAAAATAGCCGTTTGTAAACAAGAATGTTTATTAATTGTAAATTTGAAAATTAGTTGATAATGTCATTTGTAAAATTAGTCGCAAATAAAAAATGATATTAATGAAATTAGCAAAATTGAAATTTCACCAAATATAAATTCAGTCGTTTAAAAAATAGCGAAAAAGAAAAATCTGTAGCTACATGAATTGAGCCAATTTTTACTGCAGAAACTTATAAAATTATCCGATTGTAAACTTTGTGAAATGTAAAATTAGCCGTTTTTAAATCTCTCGTAATTCTTCACCAGATGGACGGATCAAAAAAGAATTTGAGGCATCTAAAAAGCCTTCTATAAATTTAGTTTTTCTGAAAATTAGAGTAGATACGACAGACCCATTCAAAAGTTATAATTCGCTTTCATTTGAACTATATGTAACTATATTTTGAATATAGTTCAAATATATTTCATGTCTAAAATGAAATATATTTTTTTTTGATGTTGTAATTATAAATTTTTTTCATGGGGGCAGACCCTTTGACATTTGTTCTGCTAAATGTAAACTTGGTTAATTAATTAATTGCTAGTAATGACGGTAATAACAACAGCGTTGTTAATTAAAATATAATTCCGTACTTCTGAGCCACTGGATGTGGAATGCGATTAATGTTGACAAGCGACCAAGAGATAGACATACATACACACACCTTTGAGAGTGGTATTGAACTGGGTTGAATTATGGAATCTAGAGTCGACAGGAATATCTACAATAGAGAGAACAGAGATATCGATTGGTTTAGCAATCACGATAAATTCGATCCAAGGTATTCAAGTATACAATCAATAATCCAAGCTCTACTGCAACTACAACACTCACATGAACATATAGGTGTATCCGATCGTGATGCTCCTGCTTGAATCCTTTGGCCTCTTGGAAGCATTGTATAATATCATAATACCCTGAATCTAGAGTATCAAGTAATCCTCTACAACTCTAACTAAAGAAATATTGTCAAGCAGACAATTAGTTTGTCCTTTGCCAAAATCAATTGAGATTTGTTTGTGTTTGTTGAGGATAAAGATTGTTCAGATAATAATATTGACTTGATTAGCAAGACTACAGTATGATTGCCAGGAGAATTGTAAGCCTTGTTCAAATAAATTGAATCGTTTGAGTGCTTGCAGATGATGTCTTTATCAAATTTATCGAGGTTACAGTAAACTGTGCGATCATTAGGGTATATATGTATACAGGCTACAGAGGTATTAGGTGTACCGGAGGCTTGACTTTGGCTTCAATCCCGGCTATTGTTTAAGACATTGAAGCTGTAAGCCCGATGTGTATCTGTCAATATCAAACACTTAAACACTTGCCACTGCTGACAGGGTACTTTGGGCTTTACTTGATATAATAGAATTACCAAAGACAAAATTTAAATTGACAATAAGCCCCGATTAAATCAGGTAACTTTAGTTTTCACTAAACTTTAGTATCCTTCTTGTTATTAATTAGACTAGAAATTATAATTAGATAGACACAGAAGAAGTTAATAATTGTCACTTGTGGTTTAACAACTGTGCTGGAAATGTCAGAAGCAGAAAATAGTAGTTAATTAATATTAACTACCTTACTGTACAATAATACATGATGGATAATGTTTAATGGTTAATTGTTTATTGTTTGTTTAAGGGGTGGACACGGCGTACGATGGTCAGAGATGCTTGGACGGACTACGGTGGGAAAGGCGAGTGGCGACGGTGGTCCAGGCTGGGCGGATTGTTGGCCATGGCGGTTATCATGTCACTTATTGTTGCGTCATTGCCAGGTGCAAGCGCAAATCCTGATTCAAAGCGCCTTTATGAAGACCTGCTGTCCAATTACAATCGCCTTATCCGGCCAGTCGGCAACAACAGTGATCGCCTCACGGTTAAAATGGGCCTGCGTCTATCTCAGCTTATTGACGTCGTAAGTTTTTATTGATTATTATTATTATTATTATTATTATTATTATTATTATTATTATTATTATTATTATTATTATTATTATTATTATCATTAAAATTAAAATTAAAAATAAAATAACGATAGCAGGTCATAATTAAATTTTCGAGAACAAATTTTACCATACGACTGCCATGTAGCCGAAACATGACAAATCATGTGGCTGCAACATGATTGTCATGTAGCCGAAACATGACAAATCATGTCCTTGCAACATGATTGTCATGTAGCCTAAACATGACAAATCATATTGCTGTCACATGATTGTCTCATGTGGTTGCAACATGATTGTCATGTAGCCGAAACATGACAAATCATGTCCTTGCAACATGATTGTCATGTAGCCTAAACATGACAAATCATATTGCTGTCACATGATTGTCTCATGTGGTTGCAACATGATTGTCATGTAGCCGAAACATGACAAATCATGTGCTTGCAACATGATTGTCATGTTGCGGTCACATGATTGTCATGTGGTTGCAACATGATTATCATGTGTTTGCAACATGATTGTCATGTAGCCTAAACATGACAAATCATATTGCTGTCACATGATTGTCTCATGTGGTTGCAACATGATTGTCATGTAGCCGAAACATGACAAATCATGTGCTTGCAACATGATTGTCATGTTGCGGTCACATGATTGTCATGTGGTTGCAACATGATTATCATGTGTTTGCAACATGATTGTCATGTAGCCTAAACATGACAAATCATATTGCTGTCACATGATTGTCTCATGTGGTTGCAACATGATTGTCATGTAGCCGAAACATGACAAATCATGTTGCTGTCACATTATTTTCTCATGTGGTTGCAACATGATTGTCATGTAGCCGAAACATGACAAATCATGTTGCTGTCACATTATTTTCTCATGTGGTTGCAACATGATTGTCATGTAGCCGAAACATGACAAATCATGTTGCTGTCACATTATTTTCTCATGTGGTTGCAACATGATTGTCATGTAGCCGAAACATGACAAATCATGTGGCTGCAACATGATTTCATCATGTTCGTTTACCAAGACTGCATCATGTTGGATTTACTATTTATTTTTTTCCGTGTATATGACATAACTTTTAAAGAATGTAATACAATCTCGCACAGCCATCTTGAAGGCAATAAACTGACGAGTGTGTTACAATATGAATTGGTTACGGTTAGCCCGAGTACACTCCGACAGAAACAATATTCGCTTTGCGATACCTTACACCAAAAGCATAGGTATACATATAAAGGACAGGAGATGCGGCTTTTCACGCTTACGCTCTAAAGCTTCGTCCAAGTGCTCGGCTTTACGCTTTAATACCTACACACTTATACATATACATATTTATTGAGCGTGGTCCAGTGAAACATTTTAGTTGAAATACTCTTGGCGGCCATACAAATCGATATAGATATATTTTTTTTAATAAAACATTTAAATTGCGGTACTTTGTGGCATTTATGTATCGATGTGTGTGAATTTTTATTTTTTATCTCATACAGTACCCTCCCGACAGAGAGGATCTGTGTGGGTTAGTCCACATGAATATATTTGCGAACAACAGAGTATATCAAGTTGCACTTGAAGCAGCATTCAGTTGGTGAGAGCTCAAAAAAATTTTATCGACAGTCCGGATGCGGACGTAACGGCGTGAATCCAGTTGTATTGGACTCTCTAAAAAGCCTCTATCGGTTGTCTCATGTTCTTTATTTTTATTTATATCCTTTTAGTTTTTTTGAGGTTGGTGGATACTCTTCCGCAATCGAGTCGCGTCACTCTTCGATCGTGCGCTAAACGCTTTAGGCTACTGAGAATCATTTTAATGGTTATCAATGTCAGAAATATTGAAGGCTAGATTGAAGAAACATTCAATTATTTATTTTTTTTTTCCACTTGATTTATTTGAAACGCATTGTCAATCAAATAATTAATAGTTCGCTGTTATTTATTGAGGTGTTTATTTGCGTGCAATTTAAAAGATAAAAATTATGAAATTAAACGAGTACTTGATCTCCATAGGAACTAATTGGCACTTGATACGCTGTGGAGCGACCCCAGTTAACGAACGCTTTTCAAGTATCGCCGCAGGGAGAGCTTTTTTTTCAAACAGCACACCAAAGTACGCGGTCTGCTATTAACAGAGACATCAATCGCTGTTTCTCATACTATACCTTGTTCTTGTCTTTTTGCACTTATATACATGAACATGTACTTTGCTCAATCTCTTCCTCTCTCTCTCTCTCTCTCTCGATCAAGTTAAATTTAAATTAGTTTAGTAACCTGTCGGAACTTTGTTCAAATTTAATTAATTTTTTCTCTTTGCTTCAATTTCAACCAACAAAAAATCGAGAGCTATATTTTCGGTACTGAGTCAAATTCTCAAATCATTAATTTTAAATTGCACAGAAAAAAAGGTTCATTTGAACCAAAAAAATTTTTTTCTTCCTAATTATTTTCTTGAGTGAAAAAAAATTTTTTTTTTGACACAAGAAACTTATTCTAACAAAATTAATTTTCTTACTTTAAGAAATACGTATCTTGATCCAAGAAAATTTATTTAAGTCAAGAAAATCTTCTTGTTTTGAAAAAATTCAGCCTCTTACTCCAAAAAATTTAGTTCTTGATAGAAGTAAATTTTCTTGTGTTGAGAAAATTTCTCTCTTGCTCCAAAAAATTAAATATCTCGATAGTATTAAATTTTCATTAATATTTTTTTTGATTAACATGTCAAATGGGAAGATCAAATAATATTGAATCATTTTTTTTTTCATTCAATATGTATAATTGCAAGCTAAAATAATATAAAATGGGTATCAAATATTCGAGAAAAAAATTTTCTCAAGGTGAAAAAATTTTTTTCTCAGCTGAAGTAGGTGGCACTACTTCCCTAAAGTATCTAAAAATCTTGATCAAAAATAAAAATTTTTTGTATCAAGTATTTATCATAATTTGAATTAAGAAAAAATTACTTCCACCAAGAATAGAATTTCAAGAAAAATTTTTACTTCGGCCAACACAACTTCGGTCTTCCTTCAGGCACCTGAAAATTTTCTTGAGCCAAGAAATTTTTTTTTCTGTGTAGAGATTTTTTTTTTTACTTGGCTTAATAAAAAATCAAAGAGTATAATCTTATTTTTGATCATAAATTTAAAGCTGTAAGATATTTAATTAATAAGGAAATGTAATAAAAAAAAAATGCTTAAACAATTTATATTCACAAGGCAAATAAAAAATTTTCTTACACTCGAATCCAATTTAAATGTGCAAAAGTCCTTGGCTTTGATACAAAGAAAAAAAAGTAAACACGGAGAGATCTAAAATTTAAGAATATAAAGTAAAATTCAAAGAGTAAGAGCTCGAAGTAATAAAAAAGTGGATCGAAAAAAAAAAAAAAAAAAAAAAAATGA
>JZSA01006099.1:0-10140 GCA_000956155.1 Cotesia vestalis
TATCGTTTGTATTTCTGATGCGAGCGATAACGAAGAGACATTTTTGCTCGTTAAGCTTCGGTTTTCCCACGTACACACCCACCCCCATCCAGTATTTTCTTTCTTCATTATTTTTTTTTATATTAAACTTTTTACTTAAAACTACAACTCTGCGTTTTACAATCAGCTCTTTTTACTCATTTAACATGATTTTAAAACTTTCCACCGCTTTTTATTCCGCGCCATTTATTTTAATTTATTTATTAATCTTCTGGTTGTTACACACAATTGTCGTCTTAATACTAATGGCGGCTTTATTAACGACAAGGCACTTTAATAATTTACCCGGTAGTTTAGCACTTTAACGATCCAATTTATCTTTTTAATTTGGTTCTAGCTTAGTTAATCCTTTATAAATTATAATAATGTAACATTTTTATTAATATATAAGACAGCAGAGTTTGACAAAGCCATTGTAAAAAGTAATTGCTTGTACGTAAATAAGTGAGTGGTGCTCGATGCAATTAACCGTAGAGTAGTACACGAGGTAGTAGTTGAGAAGAAGGAGTTTGAATTGGATCAAGGGCCTGGACAAATAATCGTTTCAAACACCCTTCGTACAATCTAATTCCCCGTCTGTATTTAACCGCATCGGGTAATTAAGTTTCTTGTGGGTTTCACGGGCCACCGCCTTCCTTAGAGTTTGGCTTTCACAATTGCTGTATAACTTGTTACTAACAGACGTACACGATCAAACTTTAATAACTTTTTAGATCTTTATTATCTTCATCAGTTGTCTTATTAATTTAATTATATATTCATTCAAAAAGCTTTTAATTGTTAAACTTATCTCTAAACGATAACATCATTATATTTATTGCCTGAGAGGTGCACTGATGGAAGGATTAAGTAATATTATGAATATTATTTATTACAGTTTAATAAATTATTTTTTCATACTAAATAAATTATATTAATATAAAAAAAGTCTTAATATATCAAAATAAATATTTGTTTCCACTAAATAATATTTAGATATTATTGACGTGTTAAAAACTTGTTTAATTTCAAATTTTATAAATTTCTTAAATAAAAAATTACAATTTAACGAAGTAAGAGCACTAAGGCAACTTTTGATAAAAGGCTTAATTTTTTTTTAATATGAAGTTTAAATATGTCTAAACAAATTCCGAAAATTTGAAGGAGATTGCCCGATCATTGAAATAAATAATTAGCTTTAAAGTTGAGCAATTTAATATTGATCTTATGGGGTAATCTCCAAACATTGATACATTTCTGTATTTTTCTCGTAAAACTGTCGGTTAATATTTTTAAAAAAATTATGGACGAAAGTAAATATTTTAGTGAAAAATTTAATTCAAAAAAATTTACGCTTACCTGATTAATTAAAGTGTATTAATTAAAAGAAAAGTAAATCCTGCCATTAGCCAATGTTAAATGTATATCTATATATTGAGAAAAATCATATGGTTACTGCTTTCCCCTTACCGCGCTAAAGTCGATACCTATCTCCATCCCGCTTAACGCTCGTACTTCCTTAATGAGATTCTTTTCTTTATAATATCTTATATTTTTACTTAAAATGATTTATTTTAATTATTTTGAGTAAGAAATTTAGCTTATCCGCAAAAATTGATTAAAAAATTAATTTCTTTAATACCAATAAACGATTCATTGAGTAGCAATAAATAATATTGTTAAACTATTAAACTACTAAATATTTATTTGGTGGAAATAAATGGGTTTTAATAAATCGCGACTCAAATGCCAAAAGGGCATATTACAGCAGCTAGATAGGGTTTTATGCCAAAAGAGCGTATAAAAAATTTTTTTTTGCCATTCAATTTAGAACTGCTCAAAACGTGAAGATTTGTCAAAAAAAATTTTTCGACGTAATAATGCCAAAAGGGCACATCTCAAAACATACGCCCTTTTGGCTTTAGAAAAAGTTTAGCCTAAAGCCAAAAGGGCGTATAAAAAAACTTTCAATTTTGCTCTGAAATATAAAATTTAACTCTAATAAATAAATCCAGATCATTTAATATTGTTGAATTTCGCGCCTCTGACTCAGCAACCATGTTAGATATCGCAACTGTTTTTTTTTCTTTTTCAATTAAAATTATAAACAGAATTCGTATTATAATTGTAATAAGGTAAAAGACCCAGTTATTGACACTGGCCTAGTTGTTTGACACTTGCAATTTTATTCTAATTAAAAAAATCAAATGTTCTCAAAAAAGCAATTTTCTTAAAATTTATAATTCAAAAATTATATTTATTAATTTATTAGAGTTGATTTGTTTTTTTTTTTTAATTAAAATAAAATTGCAAGTGTCAATAACTGGGTCTTTTACCTTAATAACCTTTAAAAATACCTATTTGTAATTTAATAATCAATATATATATTCTCCCGAGAGATGAAAAGTATAAATAATTTTTGGATTTCTGTTGGGTAAAGTTAAATCTTGGTATTTTATACAACTTTTAATGTAATTTTTTTACAATATTTGTTAAATATTGATTATTAATATTTAATTTTTTCTTCATAAAAATATTAATCACGTTATATTTATACTGAACTCACATTCTGTATGGGAACAATCAACACTAAAAGACTTGTGAAGTTTGAAATTTTCCATAAAAGTTTATTTATTTATTTTAAATTAGAGCAAAATTTTTTCACCAACACTTTGGTGATTATTGATGATTTTATCGAGCTTGTTTTAACTTTTGCATAATTTAGAATTAATAATAATAAAAAAAAATTAACTACAATCAAAATAAAAATCAACAATATAAATGATAACAGAATATAGATCAAATCTGGCTATTATTATCAAAATAATAATAATAATAATATTTGCCTATGTCTCTTCAATCAGAAAATACAATGATGAACTGCAAATAATAGAGTTCAAAAGAAATAACAGTAGATTGATTTTGACCGGAGATTTAATTGTTTTGAAAGAAGAAAACACCTGTGCCATAGGTCAGATGAATAGCCTCGGTCACTTCCCATATCAGGGGTAACCAGGTTAATCCCCGATTGACCCAAAGTACAGGTTGGTCCGGTATACAACATACCTGCAAAAGGGAAGAAAAAAAAGGAAGAAGGGATTCCGGTCCGGCACGCGACCAGCCAAATCGGGGTAGTGACAAAAAGGTACCCTCGGCCGATCACATACGTGTATGTATGTGAAATGTGAAGTGAGTGCCAAGTTGCTCTTGCTCTCCTTAACATAAACCTTAGAGTGAGAACCCAAGGTCCAATGATTCTTGTTCTCACTCTTTCATTCACTTTTTCAGTTTATACTTAACTTGTTTCGTTCTCTTTTATCTTTCCTCTTTCCTCTTGTCGGGTTCCTATCCATCCGACAACTTCCTCGTGCTTGTACTGGGATCTGGGATGAAACGACAGGTAGCCAATGCATCCGGATACAATGCCAAGACCTTGTTGGAATTCACGAGGGAAACACCTAGTTAATGAGCTTTTATGTTTTTTGTTACACTATAAAACAAAATAATTGCTCTCATCAAATAAATTTTTATTTGCTTTCTTCGTACTCTACAAGCGTAAGATACTCAACAATTTTATGGAATGATTAAGTGATCGTCATTCTGATCGCCAATGTAAGTACGCGGTAATAAAAGAAAAAACGATTTTTTTAGTCGTATTTATGAAATAGATCACAAAAAGTTTATTGAATAAAAAAAAATCCAAGGTTATGAGAGACTTGAGCTTGAGAGCAAGAGGATAAGATTTACGTCAGATATAGGTCGCTCGATTCAAGAATTCTGAGGATATCCTGTTCATAGATGGCACATAAGTGAATATAGCGAGATGAAATAAATATAAAAAAAAATAATGCTTAGAGAGTTGTGAATGAAATTCTCAAACCTGCCAATGCCCTGTTATATGTACGGTGTACGGTGTGCACTTGCGCTGTACCGCCCAGGGTGACACCTTCTTCCGGCTGAATGATCTTCAAAAAGTTTGGAAAATCCAAAAGTGCACGACTCATAATGCTCATTTAATTATGAAATATAAAAACAGAAAAAAAAAATTAGAAAAATATTTTAGCAAAGGCAAGGATAAAATTGAAAAATTTTAAAAATAACAGTTGGACTAGGAAAATGATGCGCAGGCGCCCCTGGTGGAATAAAATGTACATAATGTCTGTAGATATAGATTTATCACCATCCATGTTAATTTTACATGGATTTATATAGATATACAGTCTTGTAGTTTTCGTTTTTTATTAATTGCAATTAAACGACACTGAATTAATTAATAATACGCATTCAGTGACCTACAACAGTCGATTAGAATTTTTTTAAAAAAAATTTTTAACTCAAATAATGGAGTTTTTCACAAGTTACAGTGTTTCCGGGGTTTCATACATGACGGACAGGAAAATTTTTTGACCTATTTTGATGTTTTTTTCCGTTTCTATTGCAGTAAATCAATTTTTAGAAAGTATGGAATTAATCTCCATTAGATTATCTCGACAATAGTATGCAAAATATCTTGATTCCGTGAACTTACAAGGCTATAATTCTAAAAATAGTTGCCAAAATGAGGCGAAAAAAATTTTTCGATCGTAAAGCACTCTCTGATGCTTCGCATCATGAGTCGTGCAATTTATACGCCCTTTTGGCACTGCAAAGCTAAAAGGGCGTATAAATTGATATAAGGATTGTTAATAAATCATTTAGTAACTATTACTAAATCTTATTAAATAGATCTAAATACTTCTAGCAGTGTGAGAGGTAAAAGATGATGGCGCTGTTGAAAAGTTTTCGATCGAAATTAAAGGCAGTACTATCGCAGGTGTACCACAAACTTATAGGTACAGTCTAAATATCGGTGGGTCATTCTATCTGGCATTCACAGGTCAACAAACAATCCCAGAACACACGAACTAACTCTTAGGGTCGAGAGTTTGAATAATAACAATAACTCAACTCACTTGTGTTGGTTTTGGTGGTGGTCGAGCTTCATACTGTCTAACGGAGCGTCTTTGGCAGCTGTGCGCTTCATCTTTATCCTTTTAGCCTTTATCCCTTATCCTGGAAGCTTTCGGTGCTTCGCACAGGTCACCTGGAAATCCCCCGAGGAAAGAAATGGGCCATGGTTAAGCAAAAATAGAGAAGGAGGAAAAAAATAAAGTTTTACCCAAGTTTTACGATGAGTGCTCGCCGTTCAGTCTCGAGTAGTTGGCATCTTGGCGTGTGTAATGACTTTACGAAGAATACTCGCCGGTGCTTTTATTCTCCGCTCTGCACAGTGCTATTACCGCGGGCTAGAAAAAAAAAATGAAAAAGAGCCCTTTAATGTACGCATTCTCGCTTTAAATTAAAAAATTTTAAATTCAAGTGTTTTCCCTTTTTTAAATTATTATTTTTTTTTTTTATATTTTATGGGTAAATATTTTATTGGGTCGTTTATTAACTTTGGTGATATTTTATGTGCAACTTCTGTCGCCGGATACAAAGTAGCCATCAGATAGGGATGTTTAACTCGACCGCCAGCTCGTTTACATTCAGTTTGCTGATGATGAAACACCTGTTCTGTATAATCACATAAATATTATACACACACCTATATATATGCTCAGAGATTAGCTTTTCTGAGTTTGAGAGCAACTTGAGTGGGTTACACGTACGCTGATGATATAGCAAGTTAAATCTAAAGTTTAAATCGAATTTAGCATTAAAGGAAAACTTTTTCGACTACGTTTGAAAATAATTAGAAAAAAAAATTAAATCTTTTTTTTTTTTTGAATAAATTTGAAATAAATTGTAATGAAACTTTGGATTTTTTTTTTAAATGAACAAAGGTAATAATTTTTGTGAGAATAAAAAATTAAAGGGAGTTTTAATGACTTAATTTATGTATCAAGAAATAATGGATATATTTGTGGAATAAATTTATTGTATATATAGAAGATTGTTGAAAAGTTTAGCAAACTTGTAGAATAACCAAGAATCGAAAAATAAACTCGAGTAATAGTTGGAGTAGTTGCGGAAATAGTTGCTACGAAAATTGGAAATTGGATGGAAAAGTATGTTCAAATATTTACACACAAAATGCCGTAATTTAAATTTTAATTTAATTTAGTTTGTTATAAGTTAACATATTTAATGATTTCATCGTCTCATGATTTTATTTACTGGCTCGAGTGTCTGTCGGTAACATAAATCTAGTAAATTATGTATAAGTATACAATTCTCCAGACATTCACTTGAGAGTTCCCTCGCCGACACTGAGTATGACTAGACCTACTGATAAAATCGATATTCCTCGGAAAGTTTTCGCTAAGAAAATTTAAAACTTTCCTAGAGGGATTTCTAGTCACGTGAACTGAAGAAAAAAAATATTTTTTTTATTTTTAAATTTACTTTCAATCAGGGACTACTTTTAAATTAAAATTCCTTCTATTACCATACATTATGCTAATTTTTTTAAACGACTTTCAATAATTAAAATTCTTCGATAAAATATTCAATTTTCATTTGATAAATTTTATCACATAAAAAATTATTTTTTTATTGAATGATAAATTAATTTTACAGTGTTTGAATAATTTTGATGAATTTTTTTTTATTTAAGGAGATCCACGTACCCTCTTAGTGTAATGAATATCTATAAAAAAATAATACGTAGAAATAATTTTGTTACACAGTAAAAAATTTTGTGTCAATGCGTCAAAAAATTTTGTGTTAAATATTTAACACTTTCGTGTTAATTTAACACAATAAATATTGAATTTACACATAAAAGTGTTGAATATTTAACACAAAATTTTTTGACGGAATGACGCAAAATTTTTTACTGTGTATCCATCTTAAAATTAATTTTTAAATTAATTAATAACATTTTTGAGGAAATTTCTGATAAATTTACTCATTAAATAATTATTAACATTTAATTGACTAATAAAAAAAATAGCACTCTGAATTACCGATTCATACTTGACAACACCGCAAGAGTTCCCTAGCCTTAAAATTTATTTTTGTCTACTGTCTAACTAAAATAACTATCATTTTTTAAAAAAAATATAAAATATCTCCGTAACATGTTGGAAAATCTACTTTTTTTTTATTGTTTTAATCGAAAGCTTATTATTTTGTCAATAAAATTCAATGAAAATAAATTTTTTTTTAAATTGTTAATTACATTAAATTCTTAATCAAGTACACGGCTGGTGGAATCTCCATTTACTTACACGGATAAAAAAATTAACGACTCAAGAGCCAAACTCTTAAACCAAGAATACCATTTTGAAGAAAATGATTTTCTTGAGTCAAGAAAATAAATAAATTATTGAGTTAAAACATTATTATTGATCTGAGAAAATGATCTTGTTTCAAGAATTTATACTTTTGACTCAAGAACATCATTTTCTACAAAATGGTATTCTTGATTCAAGATTTTGGCTCTTAAGTCAAATTAATTTTTTTATGGGTGTACATGTAAAAATTACAATTTTCAAATCTAATTATTCCATTAAATATCCCTCAAGCCTACTGTTTTAATTATTTTATTAATTATTAGGCTACGTAGATTAAATTTACAAATTTTTAGGAAGTTTTAAAAATTTGAGTACTTAGCGTGGATCTCATTAAATAAAAAATAAACATAATTAAAATAAAAAAAAGTTGATTTTTCACCATAATACCTTCGAAAACCTACATTTTTATTGTTTTAATCGAAAGCTTATTATTTTGTCAATAAAATTCAATGAAAATAAATTTTTTTTTAAATTGTTAATTACATTAAATTCTTAATCAAGTACACGGCTGGTGGAATCTCCATTTACCTTAACTTTTTTTTAACAATTTTTTATTATAATAATGACTTTGTAACAAAAATTATAAGAAAAATTAAACGTCCGCTAATTTTAGTATCATTAAAAACTATTTTAATTATAATTAAAAACATATTCGTCCAAGTACACGGAAAGGACAAAATGACACTGGGTATCCTCCTATATCATACTCAGTGTAATCTGTAGTGAAAAAAAATTTCAGATAATATCAAATATAATCCAGATTATACTAAATTATTTTTGTATTATACTCAGTGTAATCTCCGATTTGACCAAGTAATTTTTCTGGTTATACCGCGTTAGATTACACTAGATATAATCCGAAAAAATATCCCGTATAATTTGAATTATACTCAGTAGAATCTTGGATTTTATCATTTTTTCAAAAATTGTGATATTCAGCTTTTTTCTTTTTTAATTTATAAATTTTTTTGAAAATTTGTTAAATTTGTGATAATTAATTTTTCATTTTTTTATGTATTTTTAAAAAATTCAATGCAGTGCATGGATAAAAAAATATCTAAGGATCATTTAAGCACAATTTTTCCAATAATTAGGGGATGAAAAATTTTTGGTAAATATTTTCAAGTGGGGTCACCATTTTATTATTTTTTTTTTAAACGAAATTTCCATTTGATTTCGTTGATATATTTTAAAAAAAAATGTAAAATTAAAAAAAAATTGATTACCACAATTTTTACAAATTTTACAAATTTTCAAAAAAATTTATAAATTAAAAAAGAAAAAAGCTAAATATCACAATTTTTGAAAAAATGATAAAATCCAAGATTCTACTGAGTATAATTCAAATTATACGGGATATTTTTTCGGATTATATCTAGTGTAATCTAACGCGGTATAACCAGAAAAATTACTTGGTCAAATCGGAGATTACACTGAGTATAATACAAAAATAATTTAGTATAATCTGGATTATATTTGATATTATCTGAAATTTTTTTTCATCACAGATTACACTGAGTATAATATGGGAGGATATCCAGTGTCATTTTGTTCTTTCCTTGTAGGTGGTAAAATAATTGAATTTTCTGATAAATTTTTTTTTTGTTTTTTTTTTTTCATTTTTTATCAGAAAAACCAAATTATTTAGAGTACTCTTGAGTAAAGCCAGCAGTCTGTTGCTAATGATCTTGATGTGTACTCGTATCACTTGAATTCGGCGAGTTAACGAACCATAGCTAGAAGCAGGCAAATTAAACAGATAAAACTTAAGCATTCGGTGTATCAGAACAGTCTAATTGATGTGCAGCGTAACTAGACGTTGATTTTCGTCTCAACTTATTCTAGACTTTAATGTTAGTTATTACCTGAGAAAAATTCCAATTTAAATACTTGAAAAATATCATGAATAAATAAATATATAAACAAATGTCGTTACAACTGTGAATTTTTATGCTCACAAACTGTAAACGAGAAAGTTTGGTCGGTGTTGTCATCATCCAGCTGGAAACCATTCAACTGAGAAACAGGAAGAGACGACTCAAACCCGCCACCAGTCTGCATCACCGCAACCATCAAGACTAAGACCAACACACGGAACTGAACGTAAACTGAGCTTGCGATTGCTCTACACACATCTACATTATTTTTCTTCGGCCATTGTCCTTTCATAAATAAGCAAAATCCATTTAAACACAAACTCGAGGTTTTATTTTTTAATGTGTTATTTTTTTTTGCAAACATTCAGGAATTTAATATTTAATCAGATAAATGTTTTCGCTGGAAATACCTCCAGCTTTTTTTTTTATTCATGGAATAATTGGGTAAATATAAATAATGGTTTAACATTTTGAACTGTGAATTATTATAATTAATCTATATATATATATATATACACTGAAAAAAAAATTAACTTGAATCAAGAAAAAAATTCTCAAACCAAGAAAATAATTTTGAAGAGTTTCATTGTTTTGATTCAAGACCAAAAATTCTTGAATCAAGTAAAATTAACTTAAACCAAGAAAAATTTCTTAGTTTAAGAATTTTTTTACTTAAATCAAGAAGATGAAATTCTTCAAAATTTTTTACTAGATTCAAGTTAATTTTTTTTTTTGTGTAGGAGACTTTCTATAGATATAGTCACTCATCACGATATCTCTGGAACTATAAGACCTAGAGATTTGCAATTTGGCAGGAATATTCCTTTCGCTAAGTAGAGGTCAGCTAAGAACGGATTTTACAAAATTCCACCCACAAGGGGGGTTGCGGGGGCGTTAACAATGAAAAATTCCCGTTTTTAAACTACAGCTCCTATCGACTCCAAATTTGGCAGGAATCTTTTGTAAGA
>JZSA01006100.1:0-25887 GCA_000956155.1 Cotesia vestalis
GGTCAGCTAAGAACGGATTTTACAAAATTCTACCCACAAGGGAGGTTGCGGGGGCGTCAACAATGAAAAATTCGCGTTTTTAAATTATAGCTCCTATCGACTCCAAATTTGGTAGGAATCTTCTGTAAGAGATGTAGAAAAATTCTATAAATGAATTTTACGATATCTCACCTCACAGATGATTGGGGAGGGGGGTGGGTATTAACAATCAAAATTTTTAATTTTCAAGCTATAACTCCTACAGACTCCAAATTTTGTAGGAATTTTCTGTAAGTGATAAAAAAATAATTTATTAACGAATTTTACGATATTCTACCCCAAAGAGGATTGCGGGGGCGTTAATAATAAAAAATTTCCGTTTTTAAACTATAGCTCCTATCGACTCCAAATTTGGTAGGAATCTTGTGTAAGAGATGTAGAAAAAGTCTATGGGCAAATTTTACGATAGCTCATCTCACAGGGGTTTGCGAAGGTGGGTGTTAACATTAAAAATTTTTAATTTCCAAGCTATAGCTCCTATAGACTCCAAATTCTCATTTCAAATTTTTTTCTTCGTGTCAATTATTATTCATTTTTGAAAAAAAGCCACGCAAACATTATAATGATTGCACATTGAAAGTTACAATGAATATTAGCTGGAATAATTACATGGATAAAAGGTATATGCTAATTCGATGAAATTTGAAATTTGTGACAGTCAAAACAATATTCTAATTAAATTTCAAGTTTAGATCTAAAAATACAATTCTATAAAATGCCCAGCGAAGCGGGTGGGTAACAGCTAGTTTATTATAAAAATAAATAATTATTTAAAGCAGTTAATTGAACAAATAATGCGTTGATGAGGGAAATAGTATTCATCTAATCGGAAATGATATTGTTCACAGCGGGGAAGTGATAAAGGCACGAGTTTGAATGTTTAGCTGAACTAAATCAGGGTGTGGTATTTAAATGGATAGATTGACGGAGTAAAACTAATGTAGATGCAGAGGCGTGCTGCTGCAGTAGAGAATAAAAGGAGAGCTGTGTAAGAGGAATAGTGCTGAAATGGTTGTACAGTGTATGTGGGTGTTGTGTGGAAGAGAAGTGCATTCAAACAACAGGACGCCTCTGCTTGCGCAACTTGAATTATATAATGTATACAGTGTCGGTAGCATATACGCACCAAAACCGCTCAATAACCCACATTATTAACATTATGTTTGTTGATTTTACGGGAATGTGAACCTCGCTACCCGCACAGCCCACTAAATATTATTCTTATTTTTATTACTATTACCTTATAACAAATATTTACTCAAGAGTATGTGCATAAAAGAAATTTATTTTTTCATATTTAAAATAGTTTTTTAAATATTTAATGTAAAATATTTTTTGTTTATTTATTTCGGAAGGGATGAGATTAAATTTTTTTGAAATAGTAAAAAATAAAAAATTGAAAATATTCCACAATACAGTAAATGTAATGGTATTAAATATTTTTCAATAAAAGTCACGAGCCATTGAATCGATATAAGTTAAAATTGTACTACAAATTTGAAAACGAAATTCCGTTAGAGTTTTTATGTGATTGGACAAAAAAATTCACTGTAAAATATTATTTGTACGTTTTTAAAATGTTTATAGTGATATTAAATTTTTTAAAGCTTTTTATGTTCACGATATTACCGATTTCACAGAAACTATTACATATATAAATGCACCCGCGTAATGTAGGAGGTAGAAAGAGAGAGAAGTAGCCGAGCATGGGCGGTGAAGCACGTGAGAACAAATCGAAAATTTAAATTGAGAGGGTTTATTGAGGAATAAAAATAAAATTGATCCAGAGTTTGTGGGAATAAGAGGGAGGGGAAATCTAAATCGAGCTACGAAAATAGAATGTGATTGGGTACGCAGTACTCGTAGTCTATCGGTAATACTGCTTTTATATATCTATGTAATATGGAAAGTTGTAGTAGTACTCTTGTATCAATTGAATTTACAGTGAATATACATGTACATATATATATATAAATATATATGTATGTATTTTTAAAATTGCAGTGCACTGATGATTGTTAAATAGTCCAGTGTTCGTGTCTAGTGATGATAGCTAAAATGATTGGATGTTTCTTTTCCCAGGGCCAACTCAATCACTCAAGTGTTTCATTTACTTTTATTATTAGTAATTTATTTTACCGAAAAAATTCATCTAAATTTTTTAATATAGCAGAAAAAAAATTTCTGTTAATCCAGGGCTGATGCAATCAAAATTTTTCTCCTTTATTCATTGGTCGCTCTTTCTGTTTTACGCCCGATAAAATTTCCACAAATTAATTTTTTTTATTTTTAAATTGTATCATCAATAACAGATTTGTAAGCGATTAAATTTTAAATAACACAGAATTTTTATTGTCGAATTAATCAAAGTTATTTTAGTCCGACAAATCGTATTTAATCGAATAAAATCGAAAGTAAATAAAAAAAGGATAAATAAATGACGATAGGAGTATTATCATTGAAAGCACTAAATCCTTGGGAAACGTATCCACCGTTACGAGCATTAGAGTAAAACAGTAGAGGGTGAAAGCATAGGTGCGAGGTGCGATGGTAAGCATCTTCGTGTCGGATTAGTGGAAACGATCGTTTGTATTCTACCAACGGTTCAGCGTTATTTTTTCGGGATAAATACTCTATTACTTTATAGCTCTATATATATATATACATCATCGATCTATACTTTGTTGAAATGCGCAAACAAATTATCATTATTAATACAGATCAAAGTATCTGACGTTTATTAAAAATAACAGGAATATTTCCTGTCAAATTTTTTCTAATAAAAAGTTATTGATGTGACAGGGGATGTTTCGACAAATAGACGTATCTGATTTTAACGAGAAAAAGTCGGATCGTTTGTAGCATATGCAGTGAGATTAAAGAATAAAAAAAATGTAGAATTGTAAAATAGAAAAAGACAGCAAGTGCGGAGCTAATGTTATGGAAATTGGATGTTGAAGCAAAACAGCGGGACGTCACGAAGGGGATGAGATCGGGATTACTGTAAACTTTTTCCCCAGAAGAAACATACTCGCCAAATTAAATGGTTTATAATAACATTAAAGTATAATATTTCTTCCGGCGAAGCAGTAGCAACAAACCAGGCCACCCACTCATTCGTTAAATTACCCCCCTTTACCTGTAAGCTTGCCGGGCGTTTATAAAATGCTCCTCCTTTCCAAGAGCATAAATATTTTTCTAGCGCTCAAAGTTTAAAGCAGTAAAAAGTATTTTATTTATTTAAACTCAGTATAAGCCTCTTAAAATGTCATGGAAAATTTGAGTTATTAAAAATAACCGTGATTCTCGTGGAGATGTTGATAATGAGAAAAACTCGGATTGAGGAGAGTGCCGGACTGGTGGATTGCTTTATAAACAGTAGGTTCACGGGATAAGAGTCCAGAGATAGAGGAAGAAAAAATAAAAAAAAAATAAGAGAGACGTTCCTTCAGTGTAGACTGTAGACTGAGCTGAGAAAAAAGTTGAAACGGGTTTCGAGGCTACGGAGCGGCTCTTCGCTCTACGGCGAAGAAGAGGAG
The DNA here is from genome assembly GCA_000956155.1 of Cotesia vestalis. Classification (NCBI taxonomy): domain Eukaryota; kingdom Metazoa; phylum Arthropoda; class Insecta; order Hymenoptera; family Braconidae; genus Cotesia; species Cotesia vestalis. The sequence goes on from JZSA01006100.1 coordinate 3,579, forward strand.
GAGGAGGAGGAGGAGAAGTAAAAGAGGCGCGTCTCTTCTCTTTTCTCTTTGACACTTGAAGCGTAAAATCTGTGCCGCAGGGGCTTCCGAGCTTCATCTCGAGCTTACGGGCGGACAATGGCCGAGAGAAGCCAGAGACACTCAGCTCAGGTGCAGCACATGAGACTAAATGCTTATAGTTTTATACTCTACACATATACATTTGTTGTTGTAATCAATTCTATTCAATGTAACTTTACATTACTCATAAAATGTTCGTGTGTGCTCTCGATTTTAGTACCAACTCCTAAACTAGAACACACAATTGTTTATTACTTTTTTATTTTTTTTCATCATCTTCAGGGCTATTATTGTTTTATTTATATATTTTTTTTTTTTTCACACAACAATTATTGAAAAAAACAATGATCATTTTTATTTTTAATAAAAATCTTTTCTACCCACTCCTATAAATAATCCTCAGCGTCTATAAAATATTTTAACAGCCCTGTTTTCGTTTTATGCATAGACATTACTGTTTTATCACCTCTTTTTAGTGAGTATAGCTCGTGCATCAGTCAGCAAATTGTTCTCAGAATAACACATCACGCATCCTAATAAAAATAAGTGATCATAATACGCAGGTATCCATAAAATAAAAGTGCTGTACAGCATATATTTACTCACACTCTCGTAATTTTTCACATAATATCTTCATACTAACTGTTTATTATTTAATCCTCGGTCTATCCTGTAATTCAATAGCAACATTAACCTGTAAACATTTTCAAATTTTAATTAAACTTTTATTGATATTGTTACTTTGTTTGCTTTTTTAAATTCGATACTTTAATTAACGACTCGCTATTTTCGTTTGATGGATATGAAGCAAATATTATATTAATAAACAGTATCAAATTAAACAATATTTAACAGATTTGATGGAGTAGCATTGAGTGTGTGGGTCTAACTTATCCGTGAATGTGGACGTGTTTGAAGAGTAAGTTGATCTAACTGTACTACCGTACTAGTAACAACAATCGTCATTGAGTCCACAGAAAGCAAATTATTTTGGTGAATCGAGAACTAGCTACTCTGGATAGCAAGTTACAGTGATGACGTACTCATGTCCTGTTTACCACAGATTCGATATCACTATCTTGTTTCTCTTCTCCGGCACTCACTCACAAGCTCACCGTCATACATAGAGGAATTAAATTCATGGATGTGGCCGATTGAATCATCCGGGCAGACAACTTTGATGGGTAGCTTAACGATGTGCCGCGAGGGATCCTAGTTTGGTGTCTACCAAACTATTTCAGATACAATTCCTAGGGGTTAGTTGCGAGAACAAAGCCAGAAAGTCATCAATTCCTTCGAGTTTACCTTTTCTCTGTGTTTAGGCTCTTACATTTTTGAATGCCTTAAGGACGTTTCAAGAAAAAAACCGTTTCCTTAAAATTTTTTGAAATTTTTCGTACTTATACTCATAAGTATCTTTTATACGCAGAAATTTTTTTAAATAGTCCTCGCAGCACTAAATTTTGAAATATTAGCATTCAAAATTTGTATATTTTACATGCAAACCCTATGCTGACCGACGTTCAAGCGAACGTTTTATTAAATATCAATCGTACTTAAATTAGGATTGTTTTAAAAAACTGAGAATCATTAATTGAAGATATTTCAAGTATTTTTTATCAAAAAAAAACATAAACAAGCGGTATTCATTTTTTTATAAAAAATGTTTGAAGTTAGTGACTTTCGATATTTTTCGTGAGTGGAAGTAAGTGAGCGATAGTCTATAAAGAGAGGCAGCTATAGTGCGTGAGAAAGAAACCAATAGCCATAACCTATTGGTGTCTTTTTCTTGTCTATGAACATCCTTAAATAAGCTACACTCCAAATATCTCTTTTTTTATGAAACCGATTACTATTCATGAAAATCAACACTATTTATGCCTTAATAAAACTACAACCGTAAACAGCAGTTCTACATATTATAATTTCCTTAATAACGTCTTCTTATCACACACTGCGATCTGCAATCCTTGTACCACAATCACTATTTTAAATCTCTTATCCATTGTAATAACTTGGGTCTTCTGTGTTTTTCGTATGCGAGAGTAATCCTCTAGCTTTATTAAACTTTATTTATCTCTCATTGTTAATCTTGTACATTTCTTAAGCGCAAAAGCCATCCGCTTCCTTTGTTCACCAGCAGCCATAAGTATCCACCATGAGCTTTGCCGTATAGCTGATTTGCGAAATTTCTTTCTACAGCAAGTATATTGTCACTGGGATTACCTTGGATTTGGTGTAATCTAGCCCGGGTCTGTAGTCTGTATAAATCCAGCTCTTGGAAGTAATGACTGTATGTATTTACTCGTACGTCTGTACATTAATTCTTTGAGTCTAGACTTTGGACCAACAGAAATAGCAATAGTAACAGCAGCTGGAGCAGCAGTTGCTCGTTTGTATATCTATATATATATGTACCTATCTAATTGACGATACGACTGGTTCATGACATTAATGCAGTTCACAACCCGCGGCATTTTGGTCTTTCTCTAGTATTTGTACAATATCTCTTATTTGAGCTTTTCTTCGCTCTTAGCTATTTTCTTTTCCATTTCTATTCACTACAGCACGCTGCACTCAAAACTCTACAGGCCATACCTATACTTATAACTGTATCACTATATCTATGTATTTATGTGTTCATGTTCTATGCTTTCAGGCATGTGCAACGTCTACCACTAATGTCGAATGCCCTGCCCTGCCCTGCCCTGGCTTGTGCTATATAGAGAGTAATGTTATTACAAGTTAACTTTTGATGTAGACCCTTTGACTTTACTTATTTACTCAACGTTTGTTTACGCTCCTAGAAAATTCTTGTTTTTGTATTAACAATCATCATCACTAAACTTTTTCAAGAAACTAATCCTAAGAAACAAACAGCAACAAAAATTTATTTTAATAACTCGTTTGTTTGGTTACAAAAGAGAGTGCAGAAGTAAAGCTCACACTTATATTGTGTATTGTTGTTATGATGAAAATTAAAGATCATTAAATTTTTCGTTACACGGAAAGAAATTTTTTACAGTAAAAATTAATGGTAATTTTTCTGGATTTTTCACATTGTATTTGTGAATGTCTATTGAAAGAATTGTAATTAAATCAGGAATTGGCAAATTTCCTACGATTACTGTGATTTTAACGGTAATTTTTAAAGAAAATTTATTTCCCTGTATACCTTTGTTTAATTTATTTTTATGGATTTTATTTGGTCTTTTGTGAAGAGATGTTTGTTCTTCTGTACTGTCGGCATTGATCAACGGATTTCAATGCCCGAGATTTTTTCTTCGAAGTGTGGAAAAACAAAATAACTTTTAGGGGAGAATCTTTATTATTGGATTCACACAAGATTAAATGTTACAACACGAAGCTCATGTGGATTCCAATTGTGTCTCTAGTAACTATCACACAATACAATAACGCAAGAGAGTGGGGTGCCAAGAATTACAATCACTAAATAGTCTATGTTTTCGGGGAAAAAATAGTTACTTCGTTGATTAGTCATTAATGTCAATGGTTGATTTATTGTATTTTATAGTGGTGAGATGCTTTTTAGTAGATTTCATAGAAATCTAACTATTGCATTTGTCCTCATGACGCTACTTTCGAAAAATTTTGCTATTTTCTGGCTCAGTTTGTCAAGCTGGTTCAGAAAATACCATCAGTTCAAAAGTTTATATATGTATGTAAGGTACCGGCGGGTAATAAGGCCTAGCTAAGGGAGATTTTGAAAAAAATCGAAATATTGCATTTAATTATTGCAATGTATCATTAATTTTTAAATTAATACATTATCCATAAAATATAGTGGAGTAACGGTAATTTCCACGATAAACAAACACAAAATTAAATTTTTTCAAAAACCTTGCAAATAGGCCTTATTTTACTACGGTAGGGTAATAAGGCCTGCGGGTTATACATACTGGAAATAGTTATACAATCTATATAAATAATAATAAAATGCCGCATGTATGTCCACGCATCTCTTGAGAACGGCTGGACCGAGTGAGCTAAATTTTTTTTTGTTGTTTTCAGAATTTTTAGGAGAAGGTTTGTATGTAAAAAATTTTTTAAAAAATCCAAAAAAAAAAAAAAAAAAAAAAAAAAAAAATTTAAGGGCAAGGTTAAAAGATGATATTTTGAGGATGATATTCCTCGTGTTAGAGGATAGGTAACTTATTATTAACCAGAGCTTTTAGAGATTGTTAAGAGGGTAAGAAAGGAATCGAGTAACGCTAAGTGCAAGGATAATAAATTTAAATGGATATAAAATGAAATATTATTAATCTAAGTAAAGTATCAAGTTTAATGTTTAATTGAAGCACAAAAAAGTATAGCGCGTAAATTAATATCCCATTTGTGTGTAAATAGGCTTGAGTTGAATCTTGTATTGCACTTAGTCAGTTGTACTTGCGTGGAGCCAGAAGTTGATGCACATTGGTTAATTGTCAGTGGAAAACGGAAGTGCTCTTCCACGAGCACGTTTTCGAGGTGCATTGCGTTGTGTTCCAGCAGTTGCTGGGAAACGACCATCACAATGTCTGCTTTCATTTCTCTCTCTCTCTCTCTCTATATTCTCTTTACATACATAAACACACATGCATACCCAGTCACCCACACTTGAACACATGGACACATAGATGAACGCACTTACAAACTATTCTGCAACTGTCCTTCCTCTTCCTCCCCTTTTCTAGTGGACACAATTCTGATATATATGTTATATTTAGAATGGCCGCGTCCACGTCGGCGCAATTTAACTACCAACGTTAAACCCTAAATTAATTCAATGATGCTAGTACGTCAACTATGAAAATTATTTAGGTCGAGACCTACGCAACGGTTTATCGAGGATTATTACAGATACCATTAACTATTTAATCCACTCCCATTCATTTTCATTATTATTGTTATTATTATCATCATTTACTTTTTAATTATCTTTTAATGCTAAATTTATTATATCGCGTTGCTGATGCTATAAGGGCGTACAAAAATCCTATTTTTTTTTCCAAGTCCAAAAAAAATTTTTAGTTTGGAGAAAAAATTTTTTTTTGCATTTCTTTACGTATCATACAAAAATACGTTGATTTCCGAAAAAAAAATTTTTATACGCTCTTATGACATCCGAGGTGGGTCCCGGGAGCCATTAGAACGTATAAAAAAAATTTTTTTTGGAAACTGACGTTTTCTTTCATGAAATGTGCAGAAATGCAAAAAAAAAATTTTCTTCAAACAAAAAATTTTTTTGAACTTAGAAAAAAAAATACAATTTTTATTATACGCCCTTATAGCATCCAAGATGGGTCCCGGCAGCCAGAAGGGCGTATAAATTTTTTTTTTTGCATTTCTGCACATTTTGGACAAAAATACACCGATCCCCGAAAAAAAATTTTTTATACACCCTTATGGCTTTTCACTGGGACCTTTTGCCGGTATGTTTTCTTATGACATCTGGAACGCGATATTCCAAAAGTAATTATAGTTTAGAAAAACATGTGATACGCGGACGAGAATACTTTCGGACCCCACGAAACTTCCATCATCTCTCAAAGGGAAAAAAATTGTAATAAATAAAATAACTAGTGACGTTACGAAAAGAGCCAGACTAAGAATATTATCGAGTATATCCAGCAGAAGAGCAAGTAGAGAAGAGACACATGAGAAAAAAAAAACTGTTGCTTAGGTTTTTTTCTTCTTCTTATTCTTGGTTTTCGTTTCGAGCTTCTCGTTTCTAGCTAACCTCGTTCTTGGGCAAGTTATGGCTAACAAAGTTTGCCAGCGTTCCTTTACCAAGTCCTTATTCCATCTTCTCTCTTGGTATTCTGCTCTGCAGTATCCTTTATCTCTTTATCTTCATAGACGATGGTCACTCCTGATTTGTGTCTCATCTCAGAAGATTCTTATCTCTCCAAAGATGTTGTTGTAGTTCAGTGACGCTTCCACCAGGTGGCGCACTAAACTTTGTAGTTTGCTGTCAGTTTTACGTTATCGAAAGGTTGCTCTATACCGCTTCCTGTGTATTAGAAATATATATAAGATATAAAGTGTTGAGACAGAAAAGTTCAATACAAGCCACGGTAACAACCAATGACAATGATAAAATATGTACATGCTCTCGCTTCGATATTTACCTCTTGAAAAGTTATATATTGAAGAGACCTCAGTAAACGTTCATGTAAAGTCTTTCTTGTCTTTCCGGAGACACGAAAATATACAAATATGGATATTTCATCTGTAAAATAATGGGAAAAAAAAAAAAAAAAAAAAAAAAAACAGTCCACGGAATACCTGACACAGGGTGCCAACTTCTCTTCATATCTGTCTTGTTCTACATCGTGTGTGTATATAATATCAACCTCAACATATACATACCAGCTGGTTAACTTTAACCAATAAAATTTTCAACGCTTCAGGTAGTTTAAATTATTTTCTGGGTACTTTAAGCACAAAAAATTAATACCGTTTGTGATAAACTTTTTTCTTCAAACAAAACTGAATTTTTTTTTTTTTGCTAAAAATATTTTTTTTTTCGATAATTTGAAAATATTTCTACTCACAGGATTAAACTAAAACTTTTTGTTGAGAAACATCTCAAACAATTAATTTTCCTGCACGGAGAAAATTAAATGGTAGGGGGTTATCATACTAAATTTGTAGCTCCAATCATCTAAGATGACTAAAACATTTTTCAATGCAAAGATGGTTACTGCTATTATTTTTTTGTGATAGCAGTTACAATTTTTTTTTTAGTAACAGTTACAATCAGGATGATAACAGTCACTATCAGGATGGTTATATTTACTATCAAGGATAGTAATTAATATTATTGAATTCTGTGGGTAGTCGAATGAAAGGTCTCAATGAGTGTAACATCGGAGTGAGCTTGTATCTTAAAAAATGTCAGTAGTTGTCAAGATACAAGGTCATTTCTTATTGACATTTTTTAAGATATAAACTCATGTCGATGTTACACTTATCGAGACCTTTCATTTAAGTACCCACATGGCATTTTTTATATATTTTACAAATATGGTATTTGTGAAATATATATAATATATAAAATATATGAAAAATTGATGTGGGTAGTCGAATGAAAGGTCTCAATGAGTGTAACATCGGAGTGAGCTTGTATCTTAAAAAATGTCAGTAGTTGTCAAGATACAAGGTCATTTCTTATTGACATTTTTTAAGATATAAACTCATGTCGATGTTACACTTATCGAGACCTTTCATTTAAGTACCCACATGGCATTTTTTATATATTTTACAAATATGGTATTTGTGAAATATATATAATATATAAAATATATGAAAAATTGATGTGGGTAGTCGAATGAAAGGTCTCAATGAGTGTAACATCGGAGTGAGCTTGTATCTTAAAAAATGTCAGTAGTTGTCAAGATACAAGGTCATTTCTTATCGACATTTTTTAAGATATAAACTCATGTCGATGTTACACTTATCGAGACCTTTCATTTAAGTACCCACATGGCATTTTTTATATATTTTACAAATATGGTATTTGTGAAATATATATAATATATAAAATATATGAAAAATTGATGTGGGTACTCAAATGAAAGGTCTTGATGAATGCAATATCGGGATGAGCTTATATCTTTAAAAATGTTAATATTTTACAAGATAAAAAGTAATTTCTTAATAATGTATTTAGAGATAGAATATTTTCGAATGTAGCCTAAATACTTATCATCATCAATTGACTATTGGTGAGAATGATATGAAACTTTGAAAGGGCACAACTTCAGGTCAAGATTTTTCTAATGATACCAAATTTAACCATAAAAATCCATTTTATCATATAAATACACTGGCCCTAAAATTTTGCTTATTCTTTTAATAAAATAGATTATTATTATTATATTATTGATAATGTTTGTTGATTAATTCAGTGCTTACTTTTACTGAATAGTTTATAATACAGTTGGTAACTTAAACCACTTGCGATAATAAATGGTACGATCGCTCTATTTTAGGAATCATCATTTAATTATTGTACTGATAACAATTAAAATTGTTATATTTATCATTTTAACTTTTATAAAATTTATTACCATCGAAGATAGTAAATCATATAAAACAAGTATTGTTAGGGTTATTTCATGATTTGTAATATGTATATATATTTTTGTTGCAGAACTTGAAGAATCAAATCATGACGACAAACGTTTGGGTGGAGCAGGTAAGCATTTATTTAAACTTGGATTAGATTTTATGGAACGAGTCGTTTATGATAGACGTTAAAGTGGGTACTGAGAGCGATCACGTATTATGTCAATTCCGTGAGGTCTGTAGACAGGATTGGGAGTGTATTGTGGTGACGAGACACCGAAAGAGGCCGATGGGAGCATTTAAATTACTCCCAGGACAGAGAAGGAAAAAGAGGACATGAGAAGGTGATGGTTCACGGTATCAGTGAACAAGAGTTGGGTGGTAAGGTTGCTAAAATCCAGAAGGTTGGACATAGACCTGGGTGAGGGTGTGAATGTGGATAAAGATGTGTATATCGTCAGTGAGCAGAAGTAAATCGAAAAAAGTATTCGAAATGGCCTCAAGAGATCACTCGAATATGTTTATTTGCCAATGGTTGGATAAGGATCCAGAGGACAGTCACAGAGTGTGAGCACGTACGGCATGTTGAATGGGTGTTGGGCGGGGTGTTAGCCGGGTCTTTACAGCTGAGAAGCCCCTGGTATCTGGTATGAGTGACAGGAGGAGTGAAAGCCGCGTTGGGAAATGCCACGTCAGCTCACGCTATTCTATATATTATTCTACATGCGAGACGCGACGCGTTTACTCTTTTTTCTTCATTTCTTCATTTTTAAAAGATTTATACTGAAAAGATTTTTATTTTATTTCTTTATAATAAATCACTATCGTCTGTATGCCAACTGTGACAACATTGACAGTAAATTTTATAAAATAGCTTTATTAGTTTTGTTATTGGACGCATTGTTATTTAAAAGTACACTGCTAAAAGGATTTTGTTCTATTTAATAAGATTTAGTAACAGATATTGAATTATTTAGTAACAGACCTTTCATTACTAAATATTTAGTCACAGGTAATAACTCAATCATTTATTAAAGACCATTTAGTTCTACCAAATAAATATTTAATAGTATTTAATGAATTATTTATTGCTACTCGCATGCAGAAAAAAATTTTGTTAAGATAATCTAAGATATGTTGTGGTAACAAATGAATTTGTTAACATAGGGATAACAAATCATATGTTAAAATAACAAAATTTAGGATATAACAAGTTATTGATATGTTATAACAACAAAACAGTTTTGTTAGTATGGCAAAATCTTTTAGTTGATTCGACAAAATACTATAGTTGGTATAACAAATTTTTTTGTTGAAACAGCAAAATTGTTCTATTAAAGTAATAAAGAAAATTTGTTAGAGTAACAAAGAAAATTTGTTGTAGTAATGAAGAGAATTTGTAAGAATAACAATGAGAATTTGTTGAAATAACCCATTGAGTATCATTATACACAATCATTTTCGTGATAAGCTTTTAAGGATTTGGGAAATATATTTTGGCAACAAATTAGTTTTGTTACTGTAATAAAATCACTTTATTACAGCAACAAAGTCATTTTGTGACAACAACAAAATGATTTTATTAGTGAAAAAAATTGATTTTGTGATTGAACAAACTGGTTCGTTAGTACAACTTGAAACATTTTGTTAATGCAACTAATATGGATTTGTTGCTATAACTATACTCATTTGTTACCACAACATATTTTTCATTTATCCCGTCTTTTATTATTTCAACAAAATTATTTTTATGCGTGTATGATCCGTGTACTGGAAGAGGCAAGGGGAAAAATAAATAAAAAAAGTTTCTAGTTCATTCTCAACGACTTAATCTCCCTAAATTTCTTCATATAGTTGAAGTTAACAATTTTGAATCTAATTGATCGTATATTCATATTTTTATAATAACAAACTATTTCTATTAGAACTTTCTTATTACTCTGTGATGAAATATGAGTTTAGAACTTGGAAGGATTAGGAGCATTAATCTAACGATAATGTGCATAATTTTCTAAACATGGATTAGCGGAACTCCTTGAAAATTAATTCCTAGCTAATTCTAACGGATTAATTTTTCTATACATAAATAAGAGAGATTAATAATGCTGACATGATATACATTCGAAATAATAATAATAACGCTAATTCATATTTGTGTCAAAATATGAATTTCAATCTTAAATTCATTTTGAATCAGAATTTTTTTTGCATGGGTCATTTGTTACCACAACATATTTTTCATTTATCCCGTCTTTTGTTATTTCAACAAAATCATTTTTATGCGTGCGATAAATTGTTTTATTGGCATTAAATAAATTAATTTTTTTAAAATCAAAATAATTAAAACCAATAATTTTAAGTAATAATATAAGGTGTTTTAAAAAAAAAAATAATCTCATTAAATTGTAATTTTTTATTTGAGATATTTACAAAATTTTAAATTAAACAAGTTTTTAACTCATCAAAAATAGACGAATTAAAAAATTTTAACTAAACTCCACTGAGAAATGACATATAAGCTATTTGGGAGTAAAATAAAAAAATCTAGAATTTGGGGCAAAGTGGGCCCCTTTCAAAAATCTTATCATAAACATTTTCTTCGCAAATTTTCAACCCTTTGAGTTCTGATTCTTTTTAGACGAGTAAAACTTTCGTGCATGAGTAATAAGATCCTTTTTTCAACTAATTTTTTGTTGATCCCATCACGAAAATTTGTTCAAAACATCCTAAAAAAAATTTTCTGATAATTTGAGCCTTCCAATATTACTATGAAGAGCTCGATCAAAGTGTGAAAAGATTTCCCATTAAATATACGAGTAAAACTCGAGTTGTTTCCTTAAATTTTCACAGCTCAGCAGCTTTTTATAGCATTATTTCAATCAAAGATGGGTTATTTTACATAGCATTGAATGCTCCACAAAACTGCCCATTGTGGCGTAATCGTAACTCACACTGGCAAGGGAGTATGGACCATCAAATCCAATTTTTTTAATAAAATTTACGTTTTTCTGTCCTTTTCTGGTCACTGAGAACAGTTACGAAAAACATTTGAATAACTAACTTATAGTAAATTTCATTTTCTACAAAAAAGATTCCGAATTCTAAATTGCTAACATCAATACTTCAGGAGATATTAACGTTTTAAATTGTTATCTACTGTCACTTCCAAACAAAACTGTTGTTCTTTCATTATATATCATTACGTTTTTAACAAATTACTTCTTTTAAAAAATTAGGAGTATTACAGAAAATACGGGGTATTTTATTTGTCAAATTAATCACTTTTGAACTCGATCCTTTTTGATTTGGCTAAAAAATTTGTGTCCTTTGCTATACTACCAAAAAATGTTTTTAGGATTTTTTTTAATTTTTAACTCAACCCAAGAAAGAATGAATTTAAAAATAATCGGCTTTTTTATTCTCAAACAGCCATCACTTTTTTAAAAATTGATCATCCGGAAACGTGTATCATATAGAAAATTTTTGTTTTTAAATGTACTTTCTAAAAAAAAAATTTTCAAAGATCAGCTTTCAGTGAAACTATAGACTTAAAAAAAATTTTAATAAATTCGTTCGATCAATAATCTGCTATTTTTAATAAAAAAAAAGCGTGTAGCTTCACTATTAATGAACTGTTCTTTTTTTTTTCTTACTTTTTAAAATCAATGACAATTTTTTTGACAAAAACCACTTTTAATCATTATCAAAAATATACATGATTTATTATTCACCTTTTTTGTAAAAAATTTTAGGGGGTCCACTTTGCCCCCCCCCCTTCTCCTATGTGTGTTTTCAAAGGTTTGATAAATCTCCCAAAATCGAGCTGAATAAAATAATCTGAGTCACAAATAAATAAATAAAAATTTTTGTTACTAAATCCTTTTATCAGTGCAGTTAATTGTTCAATAATTTTATGTTGAATTTTGATCTCTCATTGAACAGATTGAAGTTGGAAAAAAAAAAGTTTACGATTAATCAGTGTCTACTTAGTGTCTGCCGAGTCCCAGTGGGTTTATCCCATGGCAATCCGGAGGGCTGAACTGAGTGAACTGGCTGAACACCACCAGCTACTAAAAAGAAACAGTCATTGCCCATTTCCCGTCATAATTCACCGGGTAACAACGCCACAATGACGCTCAATGGCGATGAAACCCCGCCAGCTCAAGAGCTTTACTACACTAAAATAGACCACAGTAGAAAAGAAATGAAATGAAATGAAATAAAGTTAAATAAAATAAGGAAGAAAGCTCACTAGTTTTATCGACTCACGTCTTAGTTAACCCACGCCACCGCAAGAGAGCTCTCCAGTTTTCTCTGCACCATCTAATCACTTTTATTATTCTATTTTATATTTCCCCTCGGTATCACGAGCTTTTTCCCTCATTACTATTTTTTAGAGAAATTAAAGCGAGAAAAAAAATCCAAACATTTTTAATTTTCAATTCAATTTTTTTTGTTCCCTTTTTCATTGTACTTGAGCGCCAACAAAGGAGCGTAAGAGCTGAAAAAAATGCATTTAACTACTTTGAATAATGGGTAGTTTGAATAAAACCTAGAGGATGGAAAATTGACGCCAGGTGTGGTGGGTAAAGTAATAAAATAGGTAAAAAAGTAAAATAATTGAAGACAGCGAATGATTTAACGATTGAACACGTGGATTGAGATGAGGTAGAGCAACAAAACGATAAAATAACCGGGATAAAAAAAGAATATTTAATGAAAATTTATGGAAGGTTGAATACTAATAATGTTAAAAAAAAAAAAAAAAGAAATATAAGAATGCCTGGAGGAAATATTTTAATTGTAAAATAGTTGTCTGTCTGAGTGAGCATTGTCTTTGTTGGATTAACTTCAGTATTCAGAAGTTTGCCTCGACAAAGAACCACCAGGCTCAAGAAAGAGAAAATTTCTTCAAGTTCGAGATTGAGCGGGAGAGAAAAAAAAATAAATAAAAGGATTTCTTGGCGATTGCCCAGAAAACTTTAGCTCGGGTGATTTTTCTTCTCGCTGCGGGCTTAAACTCGTGTATTTTTGCTTCGTTCATTGGCCCCGGTATTCTACCGAAAAATATACCTTATAAAAATAAATATAATACATATATATGAAAAAAAAAAAAAAAACAAATCAGAAATAAAACAGGATATAAAAATCGGAAGTGAGAATTCTTTTTAAGAATGAATATAAAAAGGAGTTTGTCTGATGGGGAATGTAACATTTATTTTTAAAAACTTTTTGCTCGAGGAAAAAAAGCTCAAGAGTCGAGAGATAAATGTCTGAATGAGATATTACGTACATAGTTTTTATTTGTTTCTATTATTTATTTTAGTCCTCCTCGATCTCAATTATCTGATTACTGTGTAATAAAAAATTTCCTAAAATAAAATAAACAACGAGCAAATAGTAGTATTTTTTCGTTTTAAATCTAACTAGAGCTTGAATTTATATTAGTGTGTACAGTAATCATTATTTAGGATAAAAATAATTTTATATTTTGTGTGTTATGTTGAGGCTGTAATGATAATCTACGAGCAGCGACACCTAAATTGTCGTCCGTAGTAAGTATATTAAAATGTCATCAGACAATGAAAATAAATAGGACTTTGGACAGAGTGTCCTCTAAACAGTTTACTTTTTTCGAGCGCAGTCTAGACTCCTAGACAAAATTTATATCTCACTGTTGATACAAATATTTTATCCTTAAATTTCGGTATAAATAGAGATTAAGGAATCAAAAAAAGTAAATACTTTGAAAATGAGAAAATTAGATAAAATTAAATAGTCTGTTGTGTCTCGGTTACACAGAAAGAAAGATTTCTTGACTGGAGAACAAAATTCTTGGCTCAAGAAAATTTGTGATGGCTGAAGTAAAAATTTTTTTTGAAATTTTATTCTTGGTGGAAGTCATTTTTTCTTAATTCAAATTATCATAAATACTTGATACAATAAATTTTTATATTTGATCAAGATTTTTAGATACTTTAGGGAAGCAGCGCGAAGACCGAAGTTGTATTGGCCGAAGTAAAAATTTTTCTTGAAATTCTATTCTTGGTGGAAGTAATTTTTTCTTAATTCAAATTATCATAAATACTTGATACAATAAATTTTTATATTTGATCAAGATTTTTAGATACTTTAGGGAAGCAGCGCCACCTACTTCAGCTGAGAAAAAAATTATCTCATCTTGAGAAAATTTTTCTCTTGAATATTTGATACCCATTTTAGATCATTTTAGCGCGCAATTATACATATTGAATGAAAAAAAATGATTCAATATTATTTGATCTTCCCATTTGATATGTTAGTCAATAGAAATATTAATGAAAATTTACTATCAAGATATTTAATTTTTTGGAGCAAGAGAAAAATTTTCTCAAAACAAGAAAAATTTTCTTGACTTAAATAAATTGTCTTGGATCAAGAAACGTATTTCTTGAAGCAAAAGAATTGATTTCTTGGAATAAGTGAAATTTCTTGTGTCAAAAAAAAATTTTTTTTTCTTCTAAGTAAATAATTATGAAGAAAAATATTTTCTTGGCTCAAGTCAACCTTGCTTTCTGTGTAGAATAATAAAATAAATTAACCCGTATGACAATATTAAGTATTTTTTTTATTAAACATTTTTTCAGTCTATTAATATTGAACTGTAAAAGAAATAAAATCTATAAAAAGCTAGAGGAGTTAGAAAAGAAGAAATAGTTGATCGCACAAAAGCCCAAGACTTGGCATGAGCTTACTTCCTCATAGTGAATAAGACACACTATATACTGCTGCGACAATAGACTAAACCCATTGAAGACCCAGTTGTCCTCACATCCATCCTATTGATATTTTTTATCCTCCTTCTGTACACGACTTTGCCAAGACGGATATTTAATTATTAAATTTATAATATTAACAACTAATAACGCCAGAGGATAATTCAGTTAGACGATTGATATTATACAAGAGTGATAAGCACTTGGTGATAAATCGTTGAACAGCATTTATCCTGCTCGTTACCGACACAAGAGGCGGTGACTCGGGCAACTGCACCCTGTACGCGTGCAATGAATCTTCCGTCAGCGGAATCGAATCGACACGTCAACCCTCTCATCCAGCTTTACTCGGACATTTACGTTTTCCAAATACTCTATGTATCCAGCATCAAGCTTTTACTTTATTCAGTCCACACACATACACACAAACCGTATACACTTATGTTTAAAAATTTGATTAATGCGAAAATTAAATTTCGCTCGGTTAAATAGCGAATTCACTATCTGACAGTCGCCACTGGGTGACTCTGTTTCTGTTTCTATTTCTCTTTCCCACGAGCTGCGACCTCATCACTTTTCAGTGACTACCAACTACCGACACCCGCTAAATAATGTTAAATATTCAGTTTAACAATCGGCTCTCTGATTTCCAGTCTCACGCTCAAATATATTTTCAGCTACTAATTTACAACACCACTGGCATTTTAATTTATTTTTCTCACTAACTAATTTTATTTTTTCATTATTATTATTATTATTATTATTATTATTATTATTATTATTATTATTATTATTATTATTATTATTATTATTATTATTATTATTATTATTTTGATACATTTTTCATATACACATATATATATAATATATATAAATATATAAAATATATCAAAAATTGATGTGGGTACTTAAATGAAAGGTCTCGATGAGTGTAATGTCGAGATGATCTTATATCCTTAAAAATGTCAATAGTTCACAAGATACAGGGTCATTTCTTAATTATGAATCTAGAGATAGAGTTTTTTCGTATGTAGCTTAAAGACTTATCATAATAAATTTAACTATCGGTGAAAATGATATGATAATTTAAATTAAAATCAAGACCTTTGCAATGACACTAAATTTCACTAAAAAAAAACCGATTTTATTATTTGACTATCCTGCACGGAAAGAAGAAGATGATACTGGATATCATCCCAGATTATACTCAGTGATATCTGTGATGAAAAAAAATTTCAGATAGGAGCTAGTATAATCCAGATTATACTGGGTGATATCTGGATTATACTCATTATAATCTGGATTATACTAGCTACTATCTGAAAATTTTTTTCACTCAGTATAATCTGGGATGATATCCAGTGTCATCTTGTTCTTTCCGTGTGGAGACAACATTTTTCTTATTCTTTTAATAATATGTTATTAATATTATTATTATTATTATTATTATTATTATTATTATTATTGTTCCATCAATTAATAATGATTAATTGATTTTATGATTTACTGACTGGCAGATAAAATTAAATAGATGACAACCCGAAATGGTGGCTTGATTAATTATCACATTTCTTTGATATATTTCTATTATAAATATTTCATTTATAAAATTTATTTATTGTTAACAATAAAATATCAATAATATAAAGTAAGTCACTACAATTTTATTTTGTAGGGCAAGCATAAAAAAAAAAAAATGTATATTGTAAAAATAATGTATGCAATGAATGTAAAAAGTCAGATACAAATATCGGCCTATTTTTTTTTCTCTCCTCGTAATGACTATAGAAAAAAATAAACAACAAAAATTCCGTAAACACTATTATCATATAAAAATAAAAGATCCATAAACATGAGTGGTGAATAATTTTCCGCAAAAAGCTCACGGTAAAAAATATTTAAAAATAATACACATGTAGGAGCTTTTCGCTTCCCCGTTGTGTTGCGTTCCATCCAGAATGTGCTTTGAAAGAATCTAAAAAAAAAAAAAAATTTAACAATTATGCGACGCAAGGAAAAACCAGCCTGAGTATATAAAAGATTTAGTTTTTATTCTGTTGAAAGCAAATACTATAATTATGTAAAAGTGAACGCTAAAGTGAGTTTAATATGGTTGACGCAACAACACATCCTGACGGACAGAGGGATATATGCAGTACTATTTATCTTGCATGGGATATTTTGATTTTATCTCTGTCTATTTTACAAATGGAGATTCAATTTCGTGGTTGAATTGTCGAATGCATATGTATAAAAAAATGTATAGATATATTTACCTATACGAACAAAATATGAATAAATAAAATATTTAAATCACCGAAAAAGCTCTTTAGCTTTTTTATCAAAACGTTTGATCTATTAAATTTAGATTATCCTTATCTGAACATGCATTATTTGGTATAAATTGATGAGACGGATGATTAATTGAAAGTTTCAAGTATAGAGTAACAAAATAAAAAAAGTTGAGTTGAAATGTAATAAATGATGTAAGATTTAAGATAAGGCAAATTAGCAATTATTTTAATGTTTGTAATGTAAGAAGAGTACCGGTAGCTCAAGGATTTAGTGAAGTTGATGACAAAAAGAGAGAGGATGATGAAAAAAAAAAACTAAAAAAGGGGAAATAGGGTGAGAGATAACGGCGAGAGAGATTGTGGGGTGGATGAAAAGAGATTCATCTTGAACAGTCATCCCTAGCGATTAGTCGGAGTTGATAAGGGACGAAAAGGAAATCCACTTTCTCATCTCCTCGATTCCTCTAGTCAGCCAGAGTCAGACCACCGTAACCGGTAAGGCGGATCTGGTATCTCTCGCTTTAAGGAAATATTGATTAATCGATTTAAAAGTTACCGCGACAGAGTGAAGGATCACACTGACACTCTTTATTTTTTTTATTATGTGCAGGAGTGGAATGACTACAAGCTCAAATGGAATCCGGAGGAGTACGGCGG
The DNA here is from genome assembly GCA_000956155.1 of Cotesia vestalis. Lineage (NCBI taxonomy): Eukaryota > Metazoa > Arthropoda > Insecta > Hymenoptera > Braconidae > Cotesia > Cotesia vestalis. Next base: position 21,418 of record JZSA01006100.1, read on the forward strand.
AGTCGAGACTATTCATGTCCCATCTGAACACATATGGCTGCCGGACATTGTTCTTTATAACAAGTAAGTCTTTTTTATTTTTATTTTCAGTTTATTATCCCACTAATCTCCTTATTATCTTCATAAAGCCTCACCTCTATCTAATAATAGCCATTATCAACACCACTTACCGACATAATCACCATAAAGTAACTTTATTAGTCATATAATTCAAAATCGGTCAGACTTTAGACTCTCGGGCAATTCTGTGAAACATGCTGATAGTTCAATCTCGTCGTACATATTTTTACAGCATTTGAAATCTTGGTTGACCATCGGTCCATGAAAAATGGTCTTCACTTGGCTTCTTTCGCCAAAATTTATCTTAACTTGGAATTCTTATAAATCAAAAAAATCTATAGTTAGTTTTTTTATTTTTATTCTATCTATTCATCCAGACGGTCTTATCTCAGACATGGTCATAACTATTTGAGAAATCTGGGATCTCTATGCACTCTTACTTGGAATAAGATTATGGAAAATTCAGACGGTAAATCTATGAGCACTTGGAAATGAATCGTTTGCTACGGTAGATTGCTTAATACTCTCGCTTACGTTATTTTATCCTTTTTATCGTCTACTCTACTTTGTTATGCCCGTGTATGTATATTATTTAACTGTTATAGAGTTATTTTTTTTTTTTTTTCCGTCCCTAATAAATCACTCTAATATATAATTAATTATTAATAATTAATAAATTAGGTCTAGAACTCAGTTAACTATAAGAATAAATCTTGTATAAAATTTGAATTACTTAAAGTAGCTTGAAAGATATTCGTAAGTCAAGATGAGTCATTTGGTCAAGAGGTAAACCCGGGAAAAAATGATCAGACCTGACCATGCCTGTTCATGGATGACCAGGCCTGAAATTGGACCTGATCAGGCCTGAAATTAGACCTGATCAGACCTGTTCATGCCTGCTCGTGTCTGATTTTTCTTTTAGTTCTATTTTTAAAATTAATTTGTTCCGTATGACGCATCAATTTCTATCCCCTTATCAATTTTAAATGTACAACTTTCATTAAAAATATCAGCTTAAGCATAAAGTTTTTGATATCCAAAATAGATCAGTTGATATCGATAGCTATCGATGTCCTTTCAAGGTGTCTATTATTATCTTAAGCTACGCCTTGGTTCATTGCTGTAGTATGAAAGATTGCTGAATTGTAGAACACACAGATAATTCTTAGTTACCTATACGTTTTGAATAAAAAAAAAAAAAAATTTTTAATTAAAAGAAAACAACAAAATTATAATTCTGGAATAAACCTTAAAGAAATTTTTTTTTATTACTGTGCATAGAGCCACATGTTGATGGAGCAACAATAATACATAGCCGTTTTAAACAAATAACTCTGTTTTATAATAAACTAGCTGTTTCCCGCTCGCTCCACTGGGCATTTTATAGAATTGTATTTTTAAATCTAGACTTAAATTTAATTGGAGTATTGTCTTGACTTGCTCGGATTCTAAATTTCATCGGATTGGCCTGTACCTTTTATCCATGTGATAATTTTAGCTAATATTCATTGTAACTTTCAATGTGCAATCACTATATCATTTGGATCCTATAGGAGCTAGAGCTTGGAAATTTGAAATTTTCATTATTAACATCCACCCCCGCAGTCCATATTGGGAGTAAGTTGTCATAAAATTCGATATTAAATCATTTTTACATCACATACAGAAAATTCCTACCAAATTTGGAGTCTGTAGAAGCTATAGTTTGAAAATTAAAAATTTTCATTGTTGATACCCACCCCCGCAACCCTCTGTGAGGTGATCTATCCTAAAATTCTTTCATAGACTATTTTTACATCTCTTACATAATATTCCTGTCAAATTTGTAGTTTATAGGAGCTGTAGTTTAAAACCTGGAATTTTACATTGTTAACGCCCCCGCAAACCCTTTTGAGGGAAGAATTTCTTAAAATCCATTCTTAGCTGACCTGTACATAGCAAAAGCAATATCCTTACCAAATTTAAAGTCTCTACGCCTTATAGATTTATAATACACATAAATATATCAAAAATTGATGTGGGTATCCAAACGAAAGGTCTTGATGAGTGTAACATCGGGATGAGCTTATATCTTTAAAAATTCCAACAGTTGACAGAATACAAAGTCATTTCTTAATTACGTATTTAGAGAAAGTGCATTTTAAAATACAACCTAAATACTTAGCATCATAAATCGAATTTTTCATTGTTAACGCCCCCGCAAACCCCTTTGAGGAAAGAATTTCGTAAAATCCGTTCTTAACTGACCGCTACATAGCAAAAGTAATATTCTTACCTAATTTGGAGTCTCTACGCCTTATAGTTCCAGAGACATCGCGATGACTCACTATACACCTAGAAAATCACTTAGCTATGTATAGATTTATAATACTCATAAATATACCAAAAATTGATGAGGGTATCCAAACGAAAGGCCTTGATGAGTGTAACATCGGGATAAGCTTATTCCTTTAAGAATTCCAATAGTTTACAACATACAAGGCCATTTCTTAATTATGTATTTAGAGATAGTCCCTTTTCAAATGCAACTTAAATACTTATTACCATAAATGGAATTTTTCGTCGTTAACGCCCCCACAACCCTCTTTGTGGGTGGAATTTTGTAAAATCCGTTCTTAGCTGACCTCTAGTCAGCGAAAGGAATATTTCTGTTCCCGAAATATCGTGATGAATGACTATATCTATAGAAAGTCTTCTATATATATATATAGATTAGTTTTTTTTTTTTCTTTAATTTGATTGACAAGAGCCATAACTTTGATTTAAATTGTAAAAGAAAATAATTAAATTTAAAATAAACGAAAAGCATAAAACAAACAATAAATACTCTCGCATCAAATCATCTGTTGCGTTAGACCTTGTTTCAATAGAGTTTTACATGTAAAAACTAGCTTTTCGCTTGATAGTTTATTGAAACAAAGAGCAACGGTGGTAAAAAATAAAAAAAAAAAAAAACTAAAAATAAGCTTTCAGAAAAAAATATTGAAATGGGGTTTCGAAATTTAGCTCTGATAGATATTGAGCCTCTGGAAATAATTAAATTCCTTCCATTAGTTTTTATCAAATAAAATTAATAACAAAATTCATCTAATACTTTATTGGTAAAATGGATGAAGGGACACGCATGCGCGTGTGATATTGAGTCGTGTATGTGAGAATTTTTGTAAAAAATGGTCGAAATAGTGTTGCACAAAGCGACATGTCTCGGTTTTCACTGCGCTTAGCGTTAGGAATAGTTGTATTGAAGTTGTAGTATAGTATAGTGCCGCATAGTGTGGAACAGCAGTGGCGGGAGCATTGAAAAACGATAGCGATGCAACACTATTCATCTACTAGTATCTCACAACCCCTGGCTCCACATGCCCCACATGCTCCACACTCCTACTCACCAATTCATACCCTCAGTGTAACCCTCGATGTATTTTATTACCAACACAGACACAGACATACTCTAATACTGATGCACAGAATCGAATTCCCTGCTCAATGTCGATTATATTGTATTATTTTTTATTTTTTCATCCACCGTTAGTTTTCGTGCCTATACCCATGAATTTTATCATATATGTGCACTCAGACACTCAAATATATATATATATATATAGATGTATGTATATCATGTTAATAAAAACCAGTAAAACAAAAGCTATCGAGCGTATGATTTGAGAATAATTTGTCAAGCTCTTTTTCAAGAGGTTTTGTTGTATTCATTGTCCATTCCAGAATTTTTAGATTATTATTTTCTTCCTCTTGGTGAAATATTATATTTTTATCACTTATCGTCATTTTAAATTAAATCAAATTATTTCTCCATTTTAATCATAAATATACAGAATTTATTTCTCCCATCAGAATTAAAAATTTATTTTATTAATTTTCAATACAATAAAATTCCATTTAATTTATTTCGCGGAAAATTCTCATTCATTTACAAACTCGCCATTATTGTCAGGGTAATAATTAAAATTGTAAATGTTATTATTATTTTAATTATAATTTATAATAGACTTGTTGACGTAGAGGAATTATTTTAGATAGCAATATTAATAATATATTGAAATAATGTAGCAATTTAATTTAATAATTTATAGCTCATTATTTACAAATTTCATTTAAAAAAACTAAAAATGTATTATTATGTTGCTAAATGACTTTTAATGATTAGAAGTTTAATTTAACAGAAAATTAATATACTTTTATAAAAAATTAAACATAATTAACCGTGATTGTCACGACTGTAATAATCAATTAAATTTTAAATTACTGCGAGAAATGAATTACATTGAAAACAAAGAAGCTTATAAAAATACAATTTATAGTTCTGCTGTAAAATAAAAAAAAAAGCCGAAATGGAAGTAGATTTCATAATTTGAATTAGGATTAACTTTTAATTTGCTGTCATTTCTGACA
>JZSA01006105.1:0-18565 GCA_000956155.1 Cotesia vestalis
TCATATTTAAAAGAGTTATACGAGCCACCTAAATCATTATACCAACTTCAGGGCGAAATGGGTCGAGTTTTTCAGAGGGATGACGAAAGTGCATTATCTTATTCAAATCGAGTCCGTGAGTTAGGAAGCAAAATTTTAGCGGCGATCCAAGCACAGTCACCAAATAATGCTCCATTAACTCTCGTCGAGGAATTAAAATACGGGAACGAGTTTCGCGATTGCTTTATACAGGGATTAAAACCGGAAATAGAACAACGAATAGATGATAGGGGTACCTTCTCCGAGGTATTATTAGATGCAGTTAAAATCGAAAAAGAAATTCGCGCTAAAGAATTACTAAGGGGTAAAATTTCACCACGTCGAGATATAAATCAATCATCATCAACTCTTGAATACGATTTACCTAAAAGAGTAACGTACGTAGAAAATCAACCAATAATTTGTCAAATTTGCAATGGTAAGGGACACGCTGCTCGAGAATGTACCTATTATGATAAAGAAATTGCGAACTCGAAACGAAATGAAAATGTTAATCGGTCATATTTTCCTGATAACAAAAATACCAATAATTATAAAAATTTTGATAGTAATAACAGAGGACAAATTAATAATTCGGGTCGGAGTAATAATTATAACAATAATAATCCGAATTCAGGCCCTTACGATTACCGACAAAACAATAATTCGAATCCGTATAATAATCGTTACAATGGCAATCGAGAATTTTACACGGGACGTTTTAATCAAAATAACTCCGGGCCTTTCAATAACCGTTCAAACCAGAATAATAATAATAACAATAATAATCAAACCCCATACCGGTTTAATAATAACAATAATAATAATAATAATAATAATACCAACAATAATAACCAAAACCCCTACCGGTTTAATAATAATAATAATTATCAAAGACCATTTGGGAATCAGAATAATTATAACTATAATCCACGTAATCATAATTCGGGTCAATTTGCAACAAACAATAATAACAATAATAATCGAGACAGTTATAATAAACCAAATTTCGAACAGGTAAGACCTACGGATAACCAACCGCACAGGGAACCGATTTGTTACTATTGTAAAAGCCCCGGACATTTCATGGTAGATTGCGCAAAAAGGCGAGAAATGAATAATCGCGGTAGAGACCTAGACCCTCAACCGGGCCCTTCAAAGTATTCTCAAAATAGTAATACTAACTCGGGAAATGGGCAATCCCTCCTGCGACAGGGGGCAGCGCGGGAACCCGAGGGACAGCAACGCCCTGTATTGCAAATAATCCCGGAGGAAGTAAATCGGGAAATGTTATCAGACGAGTACGAGTGGCAGTAGTAAAATTAAAACGTGACGGTGAAGCCCCTACCATCGGTTTCGCAGCAAAGGAATTAGTAGATTTCACAATATTAATGATAGATACAGGATGCGAATTAAATTTATTAAAAATAAAAATGATAACCGCAAATACATGGGTAGATCGAAGCGAAATTCTTAAATTAACTGGGATCACAGCGGAAAGTGTCTTTACTATAGGGAAAATCGAAACTGAAATTTTCGGAATACCAATTATTTTTCATTTGGTTCCTAATGAATTTCCGATAAAAAGGGATGGTATTTTGGGTTCAAAATTTCTAGAAGATAATTTCGCGGATGTCAGTTATTCACAAAAATGTTTAAAAATAAAAGATAAAATAATTAAATTTGAACACGAGGAGACCATTTTTGTTCCCCCACGTTCAAGAACGGGTTTTTACGTACGAGTCGCGAACCCGGAAGTAAAAACTGGGTATGTAAAACAATTAAAATTCAATAAGGGAATTTACTTGGGAGAAGCACTTGTTACAAATCGAGACGGCAAGGCTTACATGGTTATTATCAATACGACACAAAAGGAGGTAGAAGTAGTTGTACCGGTGGTAACGTTAGAACCATATAGAGAAGTAAGTGATGATAAAATAAATTTTGGGGGTCGAATTGAAAACCCCGTGAGCTTTTGTAATGGCCAAGGGGCCGATAATGATTATTGTACTGGCCGGAGTGCCGATGATGATAATTTTAGTTATTTAAGGAAAATAGTTGCCCTTTTAATTTAACTCTGCCTCGTAAAAATAAGGAACCAAGGGAAAATAAAACACTTGATCGTGATAAATCACGAGTAAATAGTGAACAAAATAGTAAGGCATTAATTAAAAAACTAAATATTAAAAAAAATGAAGAAATTAATAGTCGGAGGTTAATTGAAAATGGGAAGAAAACAATTGTAAATGATGTAATAAAGTATAAGGAATCGGTTAATGATGGGAGTTCTGGGAATAAAAATAGGAGTAATCAAGTAATTAATGATTGGAAATCAATTAAAAACGAAGGTAATATTGATATTGAAAATGGGAATAATGACAATTTTTGTAATAATGTTGATATTGGAAATGGGAGTAATAATGATGTTTGCATTAATGTTGATATTGAAAATGGGAGTAATAATGATTTTCGTAATATTGAAAATGGGAGTAATAAAGGTTTTTGTAATAATGTTGATATTGGAAACGTAGGAAATATTGAAAATGGGAGTAATAATGATTTTCGTAATATTGAAAATGGGAGTAATAATGATTTTCGTAATATTGAAAATGGGAGTAATAATGATTTTCGTAATATTGAAAATGGGAGTAATAATGATTTTCGTAATATTGAAAATGGGAGTAATAATGATTTTCGTAATATTGAAAATGGGAGTAATAATGATTTTCGTAATATTGAAAATGGGAGTAATAATGATTTTCGTAATATTGAAAATGGGAGTAATAAAGGTTTTTGTAATAATGTTGATATTGAAAACGTAGAAAATATTGAAAATGGGAGTAATAATGATTTTCGTAATATTGAAAATGGGAGTAATAAAGGTTTTTGTAATAATGTTGATATTGAAAATGAAAATGGGAGTAATAATGATTTTCGTAATATTGAAAATGGGAGTAATAAAGGTTTTTGTAATAATGTTGATATTGAAAATGAAAATGGGAGTAATAATGATTTTCGTAATATTGAAAATGGGAGTAATAAAGGTTTTTGTAATAATGTTGATATTGAAAATGAAAATGGGAGTAATAATGATTTTCGTAATATTGAAAATGGGAGTAATAAAGGTTTTTGTAATAATGTTGATATTGAAAACGTAGAAAATATTGAAAATGGGAGTAATAATGATTTTCGTAATATTGAAAATGGGAGTAATAAAGGTTTTTGTAATAATGTTGATATTGGAAACGTAGGAAATATTGAAAATGGGAGTAATAATGATTTTCGTAATGTTGAAAATGGGAGTTATAATGATTTTTGTAATAATGTTGATATTGAAAATGAAAATGGGAGTAATAATGATTTTTACAGTAATGTTGACATTGAAAATGTAAGAAATATTGAAAATGGGAATAATAATGATTTTTGCAATAATGTTGATATTGAAAATGTAGGAAATATTGAAAATGGGAATAATAATGATTTTTGTGGTAACATTAATATTGAAAATAGGGGTAATAACGTTGATATTGGAAAAGAAAGAAAAATTAATAGAGACGGTAGGAATAGTGGGAATAATATTGAGATTGAGAGTTATATCGAATGTGAAATTAATAATAATAATAAGAATAATATAGAAGGGCGGAATAATAACAAGCAACCTGTAGTTGATGTTTGTCGTGAACCAAATAATTCCAGTAGCTCAATAAAAACAGATAAGGTAATTGATTGTAAGAAAAAATTTTACGGCAACGGAACTGTCCTGTGTAAAAATATGAGTAATGGTTCAATTAATATGGACAATGCCATTGATAATAATAATAAAAGTAGCAGAAGTAATAGCCATTGCGAACAGAGAAACTTCAATAATTCAACCATTACTGATATTTATAATCTAGGGGAAACTAATGTATTCGACTTAAGTTTATTAAGTGATTATAATGTGATTGAAGAAAGTGATACCGATAGTGTAGAATCAGTGTATATTTCGTTTGACAATTTGAGTACAGACGAAGAACATAATGAAGGAAGTGTAATGATTGTTAGGAAGGATGGTGTTGAAAAGGTGGAATCTATTACTCTGCCAGAACCAACCTCCGAAATAATTAAATCAACCGAACCCACTAGAAGATCCCCAAGAGTATTAGGAATTACCAATGAATTCCCAGGTAATACGAGAATGGATAGTTGTGATCCGATGAACATGGCACGAGCGATCCTGAACTTTAACGAAATAGCTAAGTCAGGGTCCTCGTCACCATTTACATCGAATTACCCTAGTTTACTCAAAGAAAAAGTACCAGGTAACCAGGAGATAGGGGACAAAAAGGAGGAAAACGATGATTTCGACCAGATGGACCAGAACGAACAGGAACCGCTAGAAGATCAGGGTGGCCAGAACCCGGAGCACGAACTAGTTGAGGTGGTAGATATAGAGAAACTCAACAACCAACGCATCAAAAAGGTCATCGAACTGTTGAGGCATGATCACATGAACAGTGAAGAACGAGAAAGTATTATCGAACAAATAAAAAAACATCATGAAAGTTATTTTATCCCTGGAGATAAATTAGGCTGCACGAACGTGTTACAACACCGGATACGAACCACCGACGATGTCCCAGTGTTCACCCGACAGTACCGCTACCCTCAAACCCTACGAGGAGAAATAAATCGACAGGTACAGGAACTTGAGGATCAAGGAATCATCATACCCTCTGCGTCACCATACAACACAGCTGTTTGGATAGTTGGTAAGAAACCCGATTCTCAAGGGAATAAGAAATATAGGTTGGTTCTAGATTTTCGTCCTTTAAATGAAAAAACCACTTCGGACGCTCACCCCTTACCACTTATCAGCGAAATTTTGGAACAACTAGGTGGAGCTATATACTTTACAACTTTGGATTTGAAATCAGGATATCACCAAGTTGAAGTACACCCCGAAGATCGCCACAAAACTGCATTTTCCACTGCTTTTAACCATTACGAGTTTATCCGGATGCCTTTTGGCCTAAAAACTGCACCAGCTACTTTTCAACGTTTGATGAACATTGTACTATCCGGGTTACAAGGAGTGGAAGTTTTCGTTTACCTTGATGATATAGTAATCTACGCCAGATCGTTAGAGGAACACTCCAGGAAGTTAGAACGCGTAATGAAACGATTAAAAGAAGCTAACCTTAAATTACAACCAGACAAATGCGAATTTTTACGAAAGGAGGTAGGTTATTTGGGACATATCATCTCAGCCGACGGTGTTCGTCCTGACCCAGCGAAAATTTCAGCCGTCAAGAATTTTCCGCGACCACGGACCCAGAAAAATATTCGTCAATTCCTGGGATTAGCAGGATACTATAGACGTTTTATCCATAAATTTTCCCAAATCGCGAAACCCCTTACCAATCTTTTAAAAAAAACCGTCACTTTTGAATGGGGCGAGGCTCAACAAGCGGCGTTTGAGACCTTACGAGATCAGTTGTGCAAGGAACCCGTGCTACAGTATCCGGATCAAAACCAACCTTTTGTGGTGACCACTGACGCATCAGGCATAGCCATTGCTGGTATCCTGAGTCAAGGCCCCATTGGTAAGGATAAACCAGTAGAATATACATCTAGAGTTCTGAATGACAACGAGCAAAAATACAGTACGTACGAAAAGGAAGCCCTTGCGGTACTCCACTCCATCTCGCAATTTAGACCATACTTGTACGGTAGACCCTTTAAATTAGTAACCGATCACAAACCATTAGTATGGATGCAAACCGCGAAGGATCCTACTTCCAGGTTGACACGATGGAGACTGAAGTTGCAGGAATATCAATTTGAAGTAGTTTATAAAGCAGGTAAAACTAACGTTAATGCCGACGCATTATCCCGAAACCCTCCGGAATTATCGGAAGGGATAACTCCGGATGAGGAGGAGATTTTGGATAGGTTCGACACTATGCCGATATACCCTATAAAAATGGGTGACGAAAAGAAAAAAATGGGGAGGTGTGCGGAAAAGAGTGTAAAAGATAACCTAGGAAGTTCCGAGGGATTGCATGATCTTGTTACTTCAACAACGGAAACCCCTCGTTTCCTACAACCACAACCTCGATCCAGCATTTACAACTCCTGTCACCGTGGTCTACCTGTAACTCCTTTGGGAACATGGGCACCAGTATTGGCCGTTACAAGATCCCAGACCAAAGCGACTCGACAACAACGAACATCGCAACCCAATAACCCGGCGAGACAACAAGCGATAAGCGATAACCCTCAACCATCGACATCGCAATACTTAGTTTCAGATAAAAGAAAACCACGAACAAAACCTACACAAGTAGAAGATGTTAATAGGGAAGACATAAACTCCAGTGATGACGAACCGTATCCACTAGCGAAGAAGAACTAGAGAAGAATCCAGCCTCTGCCCCTGAGGATAATCTCGATTTCAAACCCACGCGGTCGGGTAAAATACGAAGAATAATAGAAACTAGGGATCAACTACATATGCAACGAAACAACTATTTATATTTCCTGAACGAAAAAGGCGAACCAAGTGACGAAGGATCAAGGAAGATGAAGGAACGGTCGTTATTACCAAGAGCGAAAAACTTCCAGGTAGGAGAAATCACTGTAACTCGCGTGGGAAGGAAACATCACCTAGCCATTATAATTGATTCTAAGGAAGGGTTGAGTTGGATCCGCATTCATAAGGTCTTAGGTAGCGCATTAAATCAACTTAAATTACGCTCAATAAGCATAGCCAAATCCAGAGTTATCAACGGCAAAACCTGGGCTCAGGTGGTAAAGCTATTAAGAAAATGGTTTGCTAATTGGGATACTACCCTAATTATATGCTTAGGAGAAGTAGAGTATGTGCCTCGCAATGAACGACAAGAACTAGTCATGGAAGCTCACGCATCAGCTGTTGGGGGTCATAAGGGGGTCACTAAAACTTTCAAAAGATTAAGGTTACGTTATTTCTGGGAGGATATGAAGTTGGACATCCAGAAACTCATACACAATTGTTTATCCTGCCAATTATCAAAACTTAAACGGGTGAAAACAAAACAACCAATGCAAATAACTGATACTCCTGAAAATGCATTCGACAAGGTGGCAATGGACATTGTGGGACCATTACCAAGGACGAAAAATGGGAACCTATACATTCTCACAGCACAGGATCTATTAACCAAGCTAGTAGTTGCAGTTCCGTTGAAGAAAACGACATCTGCTGAAATCGCAAAGGCTTTCACCCGAAGAGTTATTTGTATATACGGAACCCCGAGGTCCATCCTAACTGACCAAGGTGCTAACCTCATCAGTCAACTTATGAAGAGCTTCGCGAAAATATTCCGAATAAAGAGGTACCGAACAACAGCTTTCCGACCCCAGAGTAACGGATCCTTAGAAAGGTCTCACCATTCTTTAGTGGAGTATTTAAAACAATTTGCTGACCAGGAAGAAGAGTGGGACGAATGGTTAGAGTTGGCCACCTTTTCTTATAACACTAGTGTGCATGAAGGAACTCGATACCAACCATTCCAGTTAGTATACGGAAAACCTGCACGCCTACCATCTGGAAGACCGTATGAAGACCATACGATAACATACGAAGACTTTATCACAGAATTAACTACTAGAATTCATGAAGTCCAAGCTCTTGCCAAGGAAAATTTAATACTAGCTAAAGAAAGGTCAAAAAAATACTACGATCGCCACGTCAACGAAGTAATCTTCCAACCTGGGGATTACGTATTCCTGTTAAAGGGAAAGAAGAAAGGGAAGTTACACTTACCATACGAAGGTCCTTATGAAGTGTTAGATATCATGCCTGACGGTAATGTTCGAATCCAATTAAATCGCCAGGATAAAATCGTTCACCCTAACCGGCTCGCTTATTCAGAAATACGTGGACCCCCAGGGCAGGAGACTGATAGTGATAGCGAATAACTATATAATAAAAATATATTAAGTAAAATAATAAGTTAAAACTCAGGATTAAAGGTAGATTGTTTTTTTTGCAAATGCGTTTTTATAGAAATCATGACAGGAGCAGAGTTTTTCATTTCCCTATTCATCACCTTCAGTACATCAACCATGGGGATTCAGGTCACCCCGTTTAGTTCGCAACCAGGACTATACTATGAGAAGCTAGGAGAAATCCGTTTCCAGGAAAAGGAATGGAAGCTGCTTTCCCAAATCAATATAAAGGAGTTAATCGCAATTAGACCATCAGTAATCAACTTTAAATTAGAAAGGGCCATGGGAGAATGTCAAAGAGTAATGTATCCACCAGATTGTGAAAAGTACCTCAAATTAGACGAATACCAGAAAATAACTCAGGAAATAAGTAACTACTTTGAGCTAATTTACGAATTAACGAACCCCAGCGATAGTTTGGTGAATGACCATTCGGAACAACATCAATTACGATTCCAGCACCTCATAGAACAATTTGGAGAGCTGCACTTTTCAGAAGGAATCACGCGACATTTAAGGAATTATACTCAATTAATAAAGTCAGATGTATATTATAAGCAAAAACATCTGAAACGATTAAATGATAGCCAGTACCGATACTGGAACCCTATGGAGAACATCACAGAACCGATACCAAGAATTAATCCAACCTACGACACTTACCTGACTCATTTAAAAGCATATAGTAATATAACCCAGATCTGTTTCGAGTCTTACTTAGATTATTTGAAGGTCATCATATCTATCATCACCTCAACCTTACAAGGGAAGCTGTCACCACATTTACTCGGGCCCAAAGTACTTCAGGACGCTATGGAAGAATTCATGAAACAGGGTCATCAACCTCTACTCCCCTATCAGACGAAGGAAATATATACTGGGGAAATTTATAAATCATCCAGGGTAACTTATGATGTTTATGAGGGTCGAATTTTCATAACCTTACACATGCCTTTAATTCAACGCGATAAGTATGATCTATTTAAATTAAATGCTTACCCCGTAGCACAATTAAGTTATAATGGGTACGCATTTATACAACCTCAAGCTAACTACCTTATACTCTCCCAAGATAAACAAAAATACATATTAAGTAATACAGCTGAAGTAAACCGTTGTCAAAAGTTTAACAAAAAACGAATTTGTACCTCAAATCACGTTCAGTATAACTCCAACATTCAACCCAGCTGCGAAAGTAACTTAATACTCAACAAAGATGCGTCGACCTGTGACATTAGAATTTCAGGAACCTTTAAACCCTTTTGGAAATCCCTAGAAGATGGAAAAGGATGGTTATATTCATTACCCACCCCACAAGTGGTTCAACTCCAAAATGAATCGGGAATCATGACCTCTTTCGAAATACAAGGATGCGGAATTCTAACTTCTCCATATGACGTACACACCGAGGATACAGAACTAGTGGGCAATTATAACACGGAAAAACACATACCATATCCTCAATCCAACTTCACCCTCAATATCACCCATATTCTGCCAAAAATCACGGAGTATCAGCCGCTTTTCAATACTAACAAAACGCATAACAAAAAGGACTTAACCTTCGATTTCACCTTAGTGCAAATACGTAAGGAACTTCAACAGCAAAAACAATCTGGGCACGGAGGACTAGCGGAGGGCATTATATATGGAATGATAGTAATCATCATGATAGTTATTACCTACTTGGTTTGGATGACAAGAAGACTAAGCAGAAGGATACAATCATGCCACAATGGAGTAATTCAGATGGAAGCAACATATCAAAGAAATGAAAGCGTGGAATTTGAGCGAACGAGATTAAACGAACATCGTAGAATAACCTTCCAATTGCCATAAATAGCGGCTATTGGAATCGTGCGATTAAAAACTGGGAAGGGAACATTTGGGAAAAGTAACATAGGTTAAATTAATCTAAGTAGGTTAGAAAAAAAATAATAAGAAAAAAAATATATAAAATTTGTTTATATTACTACAGACATGGAAAACGAGAATACCATTAGCGAAAACCATCCAAGGGCGGCGGAAAACCAAGGCACCGGGTTAGTAAACGACTACCGTTTTGAACAAAGGAGACTAGATAGTTTCGTTAATTGGCCCGTAAGATTTATTACTCCAAGGGCTATGGCCACAGCGGGGTTCTACTACACCGGAATTGAGGATTTAGTGAAATGTTTCGAGTGTCAATTGGGAGTACGTAGGTGGGTAGAAGGTGACGACCCCCAATCCGACCATAATCGTTGGCGACCCAGTTGTCGGTTCGTACAGGGACTTAACTGTGGTAACGTACCAATAGGGGTTGATCATAATGACTTCCCACCTGATCTAGCTACGGGACGTGAATCACAAAGATATTATGAAGGTGAAGACCATACTGGAATTTTTTCCCTAATAGGAAATCCTGTTCCCGTAAGTCTTCATGAAGGAATCTCAAATCAAAACCAACCGGGAGAGATGGTTCATCCGGAGTACATCAACTACTTTGACAGATTGGAAACTTTTCAAATTTGGCCTATATCCATGCCACAAACGAAGGAACAACTAGCTGCGATAGGATTTTTCCATACAGGAATAAAAGACCAAACAGTTTGCTATTATTGTGGGGGCATACTTGCAAACTGGGAACCGACTGACGACCCAAGAACGGAACACGCTCGATGGTTCGAAAAATGTAAACTTACAAAAGCGCACAAGGAACAAGTATTGTTGAATGATGCATTCACACGATTAACTATTTCCCCACCTGAAGGACAATCACCTCCACACCCATCGGAACAAGCTACTAGTTCACCCCAACCAACAGACGAGCCCGAACCCAAGGCACGCGACGTAAACAAGACGGATTTTAAGATCTGCAAGGTCTGCTATGTGGAAGAATTAGAAGTGATGTTTCTACCCTGCGGACATATAGCCACCTGCACCAAATGCGCGTTTAAATTAACTTCCTGTGCGATTTGCCGAAAACACATCCATAAAATGTTACGCGCGATTATATCCTAAACATTTCAATTATAGTAACACATCTCCAATCTATAGTAGTAGTAATAGTTTATCTATACAATTTAAAATCTCAATTCCAAAAGTAAATCCGACACTCACGTAATCACTGACCAACTCGGAATAAGGATAATTATTAACTACATTACCTCTTTACAGCATCTGAGAGTCATGGACAACCCTTGGTTACCGGTTTTTAATTTATCCGACGTTTCGGATGATCACCACCCGTATAGATCCGAAGAAACAAGAATCAATAGTTTCCAAAATTGGACAGGTCCTCCAATTTCACCAGAGTCATTGGCAAGTGCGGGGTTTTACCACCTAGGAGATGGATCCAGTATTAAATGCTTCCACTGCGGATTACTCGTACTAATCAGGAACGCGGAGCAAGTTCCTGTAACTAACCACGGTAGTTGGCAATCTACGCACTCATCAGTACAAGGCTCTCCCCGCGGAAACACCCCTCAAGCCCCAACGACCGAGTCATCAGAGCTAACTTCATCAATGGAGCATAACGCCAATACGGTACCTCTAAATCAACTCAACGTAAACCGACCTGGAGGTCCCAATTATCCTGAATATGTAAGTTATGTGGCTCGATTGGGAACATTCCAAAACTGGCCCGCCGCAATACCTCAATCTAAGGAAGAAATGGTCGACGCTGGATTCTTTTATACCGGATGTAACGACAGAGTGACTTGTTTTCATTGTGGAGTAAGCATCCAACAGTGGACATATGAAATAGACCCATGGGAACAACATGCTAGACAGTATAGGAATTGCTATTATTTATGGGCCGTTAAAGGGCAACGATTTATCAATAATGTACCAAAAAAACCAATACGAGTAACAAGGTTTTTCAGGGCTAGATCCCATCTTGTTAAGGCCCTAGAAGGACTAACCCAGGGAATACCAGAAACCAAGGTCAACGAGGGCACCACCACTAAACCTGAAGGTGACAGTAAACTGGAAAATAGCTCAACCAACTCATCGAAATTGTCTGAATCAACCAACCCCACTCTTTGTAAAATTTGCCAACAAGATGAATTAGCAATAGCTTTCCTGCCCTGTGGTCACTTACTAGCTTGCGCTAGATGTGCCTCCGGGTTGAGACGATGTGCGATATGTCGGGAACGAATACTAATGTCCATGCGTATTAACCTTTGTTAGAAATCCAGTAGAACCCACTAAAACCTAACGTAGTACATAATATATAGATTTAGAAATTTATTTAGTACGTCTGGTCTTATTACAGAGTAAAGAGACAGCTTCATACAAAAATGTCGAGCGAATACGATGAAGTCAAACCACCTCTGCCCCGAATAATACGTTGGGATCACCCATCCAGCATAATTATTCTGATAGATGTCCTAGGCTATGAAGATGGTTTCGGTGACGTAATTCCCAAGGAAGTTGCAGTCTTGGAAATGGGTCGGTCCAACCAAGAACAGTGGATTGTCGAAAGTCCAGGGTCTATCTACGAACATGATATAACAGTTCGGCAACGAGCAAGATCTCACATCGGACGCCACGGCCTTATTTGGGAACTACCAGGCCGCAACATCGAAAACACCTACCGCCGGATACATCACATGGTTCGGTTGTCAACCTACACCTTCGGCTTTAATACAAGAGTAACCACCTTCCTCTCTAAAGTAACTGGGCATAAAATTCATGACCTAACCAAATATATCTCTCCCGCGGATCCATTACCTCCAGTAGAAGACTATTGTTTCCGACATGGTGTAGATCTGCGTAGGAGGTACCATTGTGCTTTAAATAATGTACATCGAGCCAAACAGTGGTTATTACAGCAACAATCTAAGGCTATAGAAGGTTATTACGATATGCCGCGAGGATCCTCATCAGACCCCGAATACGTCGTTATGAGACCTTCATCAACCGCCATAGTAACAAGAATTGACCATACTTCCGAAGATGAGGAACTGTATAGCGAAACCAGCCCTCTTCTACCGACCGCCAAACCTCTACCAGCTTCTCCTTCCCATAAGAGAAGATCCTTCATCAACTTTCGACACGGACGTAGCCTCAAAGGATGGATAACCCCTCTCGTGATCTTATTACTTCTAGGACCCGTATTCGGATTCGTTGGATACGACTGTGGAGCACCAAATTTAAATATCACTACGCTGTCATTATTGGATGTAGAAGATTGTTACATCGCGGAACCCGTGCTAAATACCACCGAATTAAAGGTCCAATTAATACAACTTAAGGAGTTCGTACAAACACATGTTATCCAATGCAAGATAAATATCAAAAGAACAATTACGTATTGCGGAGCTTACAGTCACAATTCAGTAGTCCGAGGCGCTGAGAATGCATACCTTTTCCCTATAACTGCAGAAGACTGTATGATCATCCATAAGACAGGTCGATTCCACGTGGGACTAGACACCCAAATCGAAGGACTGCTCGTAAACGCATCTTCATCTCATAGCGTTACCTTCGCAGGTAAAATAGAAGTGGACGGCACCTGTAAAGGAACCACCTATGCTGACCCCTATGGGTCCTGGAACGACGTAGTGGTACAAGGTTATGTTGAAATCTTACTACAAGAATACTACGCTCAAGTCGATTTAGAGCGAAACCTAGTATTTCTACGATCAGGAATAGCTTGCCCTTTAGCCGAAGGACGCTGTGCCGATATTGGAGCGGGGCATACATTTTGGTCATCGCTACCTACTGACTGTAGTCACAATAGATTTGAGGTCCTGTATACAGGGCCAGCTACAAGATTAGTAGACGAAGGGAATAATAACACTCGGCATAAGGAAGTAGTATACACCGTAGTCAGTAAGGATGTTACGTTTGCTTTCACCAGGAAGGGACGCGAGGACACGTGTGGGTATCGCTTAATACGTACGGAACACCCGAGGCTGTTCTTGTTAGAAAATGTCGACTCCGATATAATATTACGAACTAAGGATACCTTAACTACTGGGAACGCGGATCTTATGGCTTACGTAAATTCCAAATTTGTTTACGTAGAAAGGCACATCAGAACACAAATAAATACACTATATTTCGATTTGTTGAAACAAAAATGTAATTTAGAAGTGCAAGTATTAAAAAACTCACTCCTACATGCCACACAAACACCAGATGAATTCGCTTTCCACCTAATGAAAGGACCTGGATACATGGCCGTCGTAGCTGGAGAAGTGATTCACTTAATCAAATGTGTACCGGTGGACGTCAAGGTTAGATCTACTAAGGAGTGTTACCAACAACTGCCTGTAATGAAGGGTAATGACACCGCCTTATTCTTGATGCCACGTACACATATCCTAACCAACACTGGCACCCAAATCAATTGCAACACCATATTACCTTCAACATACCTACTAGAAGATGCTTGGTACGCTTTTACTCCTACACTTTCACGTGTCACTGCTCCTAACAACTTAAAACCTTCCACGGAAGCTACCTGGAGATATGTTAATCCTGGAGCGCTAGCCACCAGCGGAATATATAGTTATGAAGATCTAAGGAACTTACGGTCAAGCATCATGTTCCCTGCCGAAAGGCCTATGATATTGAATACCCTAGCAAGGACGATAACTGGACAGACATCTACTAACCAGGGGGCCCATTTCATAAACTTATTAGATGAAGACGCCTTGCAGAAAATAGCAAATAGCGCCTGGGACCGGATGTGGTCATCATTTATGACATTCGGTACCGCCAGTGCAGGAATTATCGGGTTAATACTAATTCTCCGTTTTGTCAAACTCGCAATAGACACAGTAGTGAACGGATACGCTCTCCATTCCATTTACGGATGGTCCGTCCATCTAATTGGTGCCATCTGGGGATCTATTGCCCATCTGTTAATCCATTTAGGAACCCAACCTCCTAAATCAAAAGAAAACATTGAATCAAATCCTACAACCATCACCCCTTCTACTCCTCTCAACTCTCCTAATGAAGATAAACGCAATACCGTTGAAGAGCCAGCAGTGATTGTAACTCCTAACTCCTTCTACACTTATCTCCAGTGCGCAGCTAATGAAATTCGTCCTTAACTGTTTTAGGTAATAAAAAAGAGAAAGAGAGAGAAAGGAAAATAAAACAACTAGGCATTTATGACAGACTAGATAATGAGTTTAGACAACATGGCAAAGGATTTGGACAAATATTTTTACTCTTCAGAACCAGGGACCTCTTATTCTCTAGCAGTGAACCCCGACTCCAATGCAAAAATGCCAACCTGCACTACGACGTCACCACAACAACCTACTTCCTACCAAGAAATGAACACGTATGGACTGCCAGCAGCAACTTCGTCACATAACAGTTACCCAATAAGTTATCAGGATATCAATTATGAACCTCAGAAGACCAGTTACTACTATGCAGGGGCGGACAGCCAATCATGGTGGACACCAACAAGGCAATTACCATTACCAAAGGATGATTCAGGGAATTGTGACCAAACTTGGTCGACAAACAAAAAAAATACCACTGATTCTACTCCTATCGCAATCGATTCAGGTTCTGGGTATTTCTACCCCAATTTTATGAATAATTACTATCATAATAACATTAATTATTCGCTTTCCACTACGCAGAACCAGTCAAAGGGGCACTACGATACAATTGTAAGTAACGCCAATAAATACCAGCCAACAACCTTGAACTCATTCGTAAAGAACACCTTTACCTACTCCGTACCCCAAGGAAATCAAGCAGTAGAACGCCCTACGGTAATTAGTTACCCGTCCCAACAGAATACCAGTGGTAACTATCATTCAGAGATACGCTTAACAACTATAGCCACGAAAAGGGTGGAAGCAGCTCTAATGGAACCGGCACTCTCCTTAACGGTCACCCCACCGATAACAAAAACCTCGCCTGCGAAACGACTAAAATTAAGACAACCAAAGAAGCTTACACCGGACGGGAGGAAGACAGTGCCTCCCCAAACCAGAGAACACACCAAAGCCTTCAATGAAGCCTTAAAGAACGAATTTTCTGGAACAATCAGAGAACAACGTGGGTTTCATAGAGCCCTTAACAAAATAATAGCTCAAGCTAAAAGCATTGGTTGGAAGGAAGCCCTTAATAACGACACTTGGAGAACACTTACAACCTTCACTTGCCGAATCGAAAAATTTTACGAATCCGAAGGAGGATATTTTTGTGACGACTGCATAACTCTAACCCATCCTGAATTCCACAAGTATGAAAGGCACGACAATCATCTCCTCCAGTCTAAAACCGTACTTATTAGTGAAATTTGCCAACGCTGCTATTGTACCCTAAGAAAAATTAGAAGAGCTACAATATGTCCCTTTTGTATTACGAGTTATTGGACCCTAAAAGATGCCCTACGCCAAGAAACGGAACCTCTTACAAAATACCCGATACTACGTGCAGCGTTAAAAAACTAATGAATCAACCTCCTTTTGTGTCATTCCAGGTGATGGAACCCCAACTAACTACGACCCAAGCACGGTTTTTCAAATTATTAATTGGCCACTTACAAGCTGTTATGGATCCGGTCATAAGAGAAAGACTAAACTACATACCAATCCAATTTAAAATTCAAGGGATAGAAACACCCTTACCACTACCCTTCGGCACCGATCTAGATCGAACTCTCCAGGAGGTACAACAGAAATATATGGAAACCCGTTGGATATACCGATTTCTGTTGTTCTTACTAAATGTTCGGATGAATCAACGAGAACTAATCTACAAAATTACTCAGGATATAGAGATGGTCAGCATGACTGGAGAAATATACGAGAATCTATGCGATATTATGGGGGTATGCCCTGTAGGTTGGCATATTCCCCGCTGTCCTCAAGCATACATGGTAACTAAAATAAGTACTTATTGGTACATCCATCAGATCTGTCACATGTTGTTAAATTCGAGAGTTGTGGTTAAACCTAGGAAACTCCCCATGAATCCTGTATTAGCAATCAGACATCGAGAATTAACGGGTACTTGCAAATTTTCCCGGCAGATTTCACCATTACATATCCAAAATGTAACTCGAGGATATCATTTTGAAAAACAAGACCTAAGGAGATTATTTGACCGAACGTCCCCAGAGAATCTGGTATCACACATTTTTTCATATATCGAGTCAGGGGGATCAAACCCTTTGCGAAAACGAGTAAGGGACCGACTCCTGGAGATTCTCGAGCGCCGGTACAACCACGCTTTAATCACCCCCGGACTCAGTAATAGCGAAATTACAGGCCCACCTACTCAAGGATAGCTCAACTAAGCGCCAAAAAACTTCCCACTACCCAATGTCCCAAGTAAGAAGTAAAGACAATGTAGGAAAACAACGAGTTGTTCACTAATGTATAAGTAACCTAGTACAAAAATATTTTCATAAGGGAATTGGAGGACACATAGATATATATACTTTCCTTCTACTATTACCTTTAGAATTAAGAAAAAAAAAGAAGAATTTTAAAGGAACCAGGAGTTACTACTAATTCCCTGTGGTCATTTCCTTTCAGAAAAATAAGAATAAGGACGACATGTGTGGAAACCGAATCTGTGTGGAAGCCATCAACAAGGACTCGTGGGGCAACTACCCCATCAATCCCTCCGAATATCCAGAAATCTTCGAACATTTCCACAACTACACCTGTGCTAAGTTAATTCCAGGATTTAACAGAATCTTCATTCGTGCATCTCTCACCTGTTCAGCAATAGAAGAAATAATTTGCACTTCCTGTTATCTACTACTACCTCAAGTCGAAAGAACTACATATGAAATGCAACGTCATTTTCACAAGGTCACCGTTGGGAACCCAGCAGACGAATGTTTCATCTGTGATAAGAAAATGTTGGTAATTGTGCCTGCTGCATCCTGTCAAAAATGCATCACAATCTTCCTAAATCACGAAGTAGAGCTAGAACAAGGTCCAGGAATACATCACGGGTCAGACCGGATCAAGATTTGCAAGGGCGAGAGCTATTAGTAGTCCAGAAGAAGAATGCATTACGAAACAACGTGTCGTAACGCCTATTATCATCACTGCTATAAGACCGCAATTAAATCCACAAGTCGTGAAACAGTTTACGTGCCAATGGTCCAAAGGAATATTCGACTCCAGCGATGGTCAAATCTACCTCAATTCCGAAGAACTCTGGTCTGCTTTATAAATAAGTATCTTTCTCTTATTACTACGATACCTTTTTTATTTTTATTTTTATATTTTTTTTATTATACAATTTCGAGGTTAGAAATTAGACAATAAGTTGCATTAATCTTACAAAAACGGAAGGAGGAGAGAAATAAGAATGTAGAAGAAAAATTAATTAAATAATACTTCTTTTTTTTGTGTGGATATAATCAACAAGGATTTTTGGGACTATATATATAGTTATTATATATATACCCAAGGATCATAAGTAATCAAAAAAAGTTATACTCAGGAAGGATATATATACACATATCTTTTTATTATAATTAATGATAAATATATGTATAACCCAAAAATTTTATAACTAACCAAGCTATTATAATCAAAGATTAGTATAATCCTAAATTCTAAGTTGCAAAAAAAAAAAAAAAAAA
>JZSA01006108.1:0-29324 GCA_000956155.1 Cotesia vestalis
AAAAAAAATATATTTTTAATAAACGAACCGACTTATTTAATTGGCATTTGTTTTTACTGGTCGAGACTGAATTACCGACACCAGACTGCACACTACAAGTTCTTATGGTAAAATATCAAGTTATAAAATACATCGTGACGTTATCAACTAAATGAAAACATTAATTGGGGGCCATTCATTAATTACGTAATGGTATTGAGAGGGAGGGGGGGGGTGAAATTCATTCTTACGATATATTTCGTGAATCAAAATTCAATATTAAAAATCCAATTCCACTCTGGATTCCAAATAATTTCATTAATTTTAAATTGTACAGTCGAATTTTTATTTTATGTAATAATTTTTATTGCTTATTGAAAAAAAAAATAACTTATTAAAATTTCATATATTTTTACTGACATCCATGTTTGGTTCTATAGAAAAAATTATAGTACATTTTTCCGTGTATTATCGTATTTTTATTATTTAAAACATAAAAATTATGTCTTTTATTTAAAAATGATGGATCCACGTTGAACGGTAAGTTTTAGTGAAACTGATCTTTTCCTAACATAACAGTGTATTATTTAGAAGATCAAGATAGAATCTTACGTAAGAAAGGGGAGAGGAGGTTCCAGAAATCTTAAGTTTTTGGCTAAATTGTTAATATTTTTGCTATAATTATAACTATTTTTTTCAGGTATTTAATTTTTCAATTATAACAGAAATCTTTGAGTCCACACAGTATGGCGCTTACAGCTCAAGTACTAGTCTAAATAATGGAGTATCATTTTGCCATTTTTATTTTTCAGATTAGACTTACACTTTGCATCGACGATGTGTATTTTGGCTTCTGGTTGAGAATACTTTATTCGACGGTAACTTAGCTACAATATTACGTTACGAGCTTACTTTGAAACTAAAAAGTTAATGAAGGAAAAGAGTAAAATTAGTGTTAAAAAGTAAAGTTTATGTTTTCTACAAAATTCTAAATAACTAAAACACAGTTCTACAATAAGAATTAACTATTTTTTTTTTTTTTTTTCGAATACTAAACAAGGTGCAGAAAATAAGGAATTAAAAATGAAAATTACCGCCAACAGGTGCCACTGAAGTAAAGTAAAGCTTTTGCTGGTACATGTCCAATAGCCAGCTTGAGAGAACCTGTTTTTCCACCTTACTCTTATTTTTCACAGGATCACAACGACAACTATGCACAAAAAAAGACTAAGGAAACTCAATAACTCTTTTTACTTGGGCAGCAATAAAAACACATGATCAAATAAACATCTGTACTCTAAAAGAGGCACATATCTATGTATCTTAGTGATAATAAAAGTCTATAAAACGGTAATAAAACTTTATGTATTTTTTTTAAGCTTGAGTATTTTCTAATACGTCAATTTCTTTTATTAAAAAAAAGGGATCACTCACAACCCGTGGGAGTAACGTGTTCACTTTTTACGATCAACGACTCGTCGATCGGATTTTTCTCTTTACTTCTTAAGGTACACCACATCCTTCCTATGTCGTTTGTGCTTACCAACAAGGGACTTCACTAGCCTCGAAGGAACATGAACTACTATACCTTTCGACCCGTCAGAAAGTGGATTACGGTCAACTGGAAGCTTTTGAAAAGGCGAACCGTGAAAAATCGAGAAGACGATATATTTTTTTTTTGCTGCCAATCAATTTTTAAAATAATTGTATTTTATATTTTTAGTCAATTCATAAATCAATAATAAAACAATTAAGGTCGTTATTTCATCAGATTCATTTTTTAAGATTTTTTTTTGTATTTTACATCACTTTTTAAATAACTCTGCGCAAAGTGAAATTAGTAAGCAATATTGATTTCAAAATATTTAACTTCAGAGTTCGAATTTTTGGAACTCTGACATACTGAACGATACCGAATGGCAAAAAAGCTTAATTGCATACATCGACGGTACTTTAGTAAAACTTTGTACCAATCATTTAAATAAGTTGTTTTACCAAAATACCGTCGATATTTGATCATAAATATGCTAAGCCCTTACTAAGATTGTTGTAAACAATTAAACTACCATTTACATTGTGATGTAGGATGATTAATTAGGGTATTTACGAGTTAACTACTAATCGCTTCAGAAACATAGTTAGATTATTAATTTGTAGCTGTAATAATTAATCGATTGATGTTTGTTTTTCGGAAATCCAGATTTTCAGATCCAGATAAACCTTTTTTGTTATTTTCATTTTTATACGTGACATTTGGTAAGCTGGAGATTATTTAGTCATCAACATTTTTATATATTTACCCAAGAAACAACACACATTAGCTATCTGTGCGGACGTGGCTGTCTAAATTTATCTACTACAAGTAAGCAGTACAGTCGAACAGCAGATTAATTTTACTGAATGTTGGTCGTATGTACACTACGATTGCTTTTTCGTTCTCCTCTATAATCGGATTTGTTGCTGTAGAACACCATCTATACCGACATAGGAT
The DNA here is from genome assembly GCA_000956155.1 of Cotesia vestalis. Taxonomy (NCBI): domain Eukaryota; kingdom Metazoa; phylum Arthropoda; class Insecta; order Hymenoptera; family Braconidae; genus Cotesia; species Cotesia vestalis. The sequence goes on from JZSA01006108.1 coordinate 2,471, forward strand.
AATTTCGTTTTAGAATTTACAACATCAACCCTTTTAGCCTTGAGTTCACTTTTTATACACTATGTAAGTGTTTACACCGTTTATACACCATTTATTAACTGTTTATTTGTTCCATTCGCAAACTGTAAATAAAAAGTTAGAATAAAAATGTTAATTTTTACCCAAAATTTTGGTCATTTTTGGCCAGCCAAAATTCGATTTTTGATCTGATCAAAGCTAATCTGCTATTTCAGTCTCATCTAATTCTCAAAAAATTTGCCAATCCGATAGTTTTTAATCCATGATGAAGGTGCTTTGGTGAAAAGTGCCAAAGTAAACCGTTGTAACTTTCATTATTGTTTTGAGTATTACTACCTTTGCATCTATCCAGCAATTTATGTCGAGATAAGTCGATGGCAGTAAACGAAAAATATACCAAAATAATTATACGTATATATTTCTGTATACCTGGAGGCTCTCAATAGAAACCGGAATCGTATTACAAAGGTTCGGAAGAATCGGCAGACTCCGAACAATAGCTCAGGTATGTCCCTTAGCCAATGCATCTAACTACCGAGCAGCTACTCTTTTAAATGGCTGTAACGCAAAAACTATTCAAGATATCGATTTAAAATTTTAGTATGTTATTTTTAAAGGTATATTCAAAGATATAACCTATCGAAATATGAAAAAAAAACAATCGATTTTTTTTAAATTTCACACTAGCTGTGCCCCTTAAATTTTTAACTAACAACTTTAATTTTCGAAGTAAAGAATAAATAGTAACATATAAACAATACTGCTGAATCAAATGAGAAATCATGTTTTAATTGAGTAGTGTTTCTTATTTCTGGAAATTTTATGTATCGTGCGACAGATTATCCTCGATAGATATTCCCAAGACGTAAGAGCTGTTCTTGATTCGGAGGATTTATTTTAGTTATCATAGTTTCATTGATTTAATTTCGTACCATTTAAATTTTCAACAAATCAAGGTAAATAAGTTTGACTTTATCATACATGTGAGCAATTACTGGTTTGTCGAGTTGAAAAAACTTGTTTAATTTCATTAATTTGGGTAGAATCCAATCTAAAAAAAATTAGGATGACAATTGACCCTAATGGCCATCCTTGCAACTTCTCGCTCATTTTGTAATTAAGCGATCAAAATAACACATTACGTTTTTGAGCTCATCGAGCTCAAAAATATAATTTTTGTGTCATTTTGAGCTCTTCGAGCTGAAAACTCTAATAGCAGTTTAATAAAACACAATTCTTTGAATTTTCAAACGAGAATAACTTTCGAATGAATCAACCGATTTTCACGCGGTTGTTGGCGATCGATGTAGTTTTTCAAGTTCTATGAAAAAATCGGATCAAAAAAATTTATCTGATAAAAAATTTCGAAGTTATTACAAAAAAACACTTTTTTCGATTTTTTTCGACAACGATATCTCACGACCGCATCAACCGAATTTGACGTTTTTGGTGGCGATCGATGGGGGTTTTCAAGGTTAAGAGCTGATTAGTTTTTGAAGACGAGCGGTTCAGCCAATTCGGAGATATTTGAAAGAAATGAAAAAAGAACAACTTTTTTTTTCACTTTTTTTGCATTTCCTTGAAATCTATCGGTCCGAATCGGTTCAAATTTTTAGGAAATCTAAGTTTTGCGAAGTCCTTTCGAATGGCACCAACCGCGATGAAATCGGTCAAGCCGTTCAAAAGTTATAAAAGGGTTACACACACACACACACACAGGCATACGGACATCATCGCGAAAACATTCAGGGAAGCTTCCTAGGACCTCAAAACGTCAAGATCTGATGGGAACTCGATTTTCGAAAAACGGGGTGAAACCAATAACTTTCCGATTTTTGAAAATTTTCAATTTTCTTAGCGGGAAGTTAATAATAAATATAATTTTACTAAAGGATCCGAGAGAGCATTTAATATATTATCTATAGATCGTAACTTTGCTTGCGATTTCACTTATCTAAAATATGTTTGTAGATCTGAACAATCAGTTCTGACAAGCGTACGTACACTGATGATTGTGATGAAAAATAAAGATAATTTAATTAATGATAAAGCCATATTAAGTCAAAGCACTAGATTAAAAGAAAATGAAAAATACATGCTTGTAACGCCATCCCGATATCGGATCCTGTGATCGGCCGAACATAGTAATCAAGCATTGGCCGAGCATCGGCAAAGCATCGGCAAAGAATCCAATTTAAGCTAAAATAATTTTAAAAAAATTTATTTTTGTTGTTAATTTTTTGATTATTATCATTCTGAGGTGATGGGCTACTGATTGATAGAATTTTATTCTGAAAAAACTCGGATGCGAAGGTATTCGAACCTGGTCCGTCTGCGTGGAAGTCTCAAGCGGCGTCACGGGTGCTGCTAACTGATCTGAGTGTAGCGTTCTTAGATTAACTATTAACTATTTCAATGTTCAACAATCAATTTTTCTCAGTATAATTGAGTTAACTTGATTGTTGTTAGGAATTTTTTTTATTTATTTCATAATTAAACAATTTCTGAATTTTAATAATAAAATAACTTTCCAGTTTTTTAAAACTTTTCATTTCCTAAGCAAAAAGTTAAAAATTAATTAAAAACGAATGATTTATTAGTAAATAAATATATTTATTAAAAATCATTGGTTTCTTGCTAAAATATATATCTTTTTTTTTTCTAATACAAATGACTAAAAGAAATAGGTTTAACTGATTGGGTAATGTAAAAATTTATCCTAAAAGTCCGCCAAAAAAATATTTATTAACTTTTTGAATCTATTTTAATGGAAACAATTGTCGATTTAATGTTACTAAGCTTGATGAATAATAAGAATATTGAAAAAAATTAAAAAATTATCAATGTAATACTTACAAAAAGAAAACATTGTTATAATAATTTAAATTGTTGTTTTCTTCTAAAAAAATGTCTTAAGATATTTTTCAAAAATCGATTTACTAATTTTTAGTACATATTAGTTTATAATTTGGTCAAACGTTAAATTAAAAAAAAAAAATTGAAAACAATGATACAACATAGTAATGACTGATACGCATTGATTGTTTTCAAGTGTATAAATAATTAGCCAGAGCATCGGCCAAGCAATGGCTGATAATCAAATCACATACCATTATATTATAATAAATATCGTGCGGTAGCCGATAGTTTACCTAGACTCGGCCAATACAAAACGCCAATGCTTGGCCGAACATTAAAGCCGATGGTTTACCGAGGCTAGGCCGATACAAAACGCCGATACTTGGCCGAGCATTAGCAGCCGTGCCTTGGCCAATGAACGGAAATTGTTGAGCATCGGCAACTTTGTATGGGAGGTAGAGATCAAGCAGTGATCGGACTTAAAAAAATTATAAAAGATGAAAAATCACTCAAAACACCATTTATCAATAAATCATCTGAAGATAAACGCAAAATGATGTTGCGATGGTTAGTAAAAGAAGAAGGTTATCACAGAAATATTTAATAATATAAAAAATATTTGAAAATGATGTAACGAAAAATTATTGGTTAAAATTAAGGCGCGCGCGTAGAGCACTATTCAACTTTCTAGTTCATTAAAAGAAACACCATAACTTTCAATATTTATTTCATTGTTATAACTATTACCATCAATTACATTTACGATAATAAAATATTTGGCTTAATAAAATATATGGGGTTGCGTAGTTGTATTAATTCTCCACTTACCTAATTACACAAAAAAAAAAAAAAAACTATCTCTATAGGTCCTTTTAAAATGTCAATCAACTATATAAATCAATTATTGAAACTGAATTAAATATTTTTAATAACTAGCTCATTTTTTATATGGAATGTATATAAAACATAAACATAGCCTCTTTATGTATACTGTGTGTTTTTTCATTTTTTCAATAACTTCTCTATTTTTTAAAAAGTATGAGAGTGCTTTACGATCAAAAAATTTTTTTCGCCTCATTTCGGTAACTATTTTTATTATTATAGTCCTGTTAGTTCACGTAATCAAGATATTTTGCATACTATTGTCAAGACAATTTAATGGATATTATGAAGATTAATTTGACACTTTTGATAAATAAATTTAGTGCAATAGAAACGGAAAAAAAAAACATCAAAATAGATCAAAAAATTTTCCTGTCCGTCATATATGAAACTCTGAAAACACTGTAATTTCCGAAAAAAAATGCATTAATTGAGTTAAGTTTTTTTTTTAATTCTTTGAAAGAATTTTAGGTCTCTGAATGCGAATGACTAGGTAATTCAGTGTCTTTTATACATAATTAATAAAATAAAACAAAAACCAGAGAAATATGTATTGAATAAATTTATTCCACTATATCGCACCTATATAAATACACTTATAATTTGGGGCTATTTGCAATATTATATAATTTTGGGAGTGATTTGGTACTCAATGAAAATTTTTATAATAATAAGACTTAATATGTCGGACAAATAAAAATAAATTAATCGCCCGAATATCGGACGAATAAAAAAAAAAGTTTGGAAAATCCAAAAGTGTACGCCTCATAATCTAATTTTTCACAATAAAATTGATTAAAATAAAATATAGAAAGCAAAATAATACAACACAGAAAATTCTGCTATAGTTTAGTGGTGCCATAACTCTAAGGTGAGGGAAAAAAATACCATAATAAAATGTATAGATAGGTATACAAAATAATCCACAGTCATATATTAGTTTTTTATAAATAATAATTTAACGACAGTGAATTAAGCGCTCATATTAATTGAGAAAGTTCGTCGTGTGTTACTTTAGATAATAAAAAAAAATTATTCCAATACGATCATTTTTTCAACCAATTTCCCTGCCATGTACATAGACGTCCAGAAAAGATTATGTTTAATGTTATTATTTACTATGTTAAACAAAAAAATTGTTATTGAAATATATTTTATGTGCCTGACAAATTATTCGACTTGATATTAACACACTCATATTATCCTGTAAGTGCGATATAAATAACAAAAAATCAATTTCAATTTCGAAAAAACTGCTTTTTTTTTAAGTGTCCAGAGTAGAGCACAACCTCAACGCTTCGCTTATGAGGCGTGCAATTAATCGTCCGAATCATCGGACGGCCAGCAACAGCCTATCATTAATTAAGGTTATAAATACTTCTCTGTGATGAAAGTGTATCGTTAGATATGACAGCCGTTTCTCAGGCTCTTTCTTCGGCAAATTAAAAATGATTATTCTTGATGATCCTGATTAAGATGATGAGTCAAACTTGTAAAATTATTATTATTATGTCATCAGTCTTTCCCCTTAAGTTTGAAAACTTTTATGTAATCCAACGTTTGAATAAAGTAACCAAAAATTCTGTTTGAAGATTCCATTACATACATAAATACATAGATATAGGGCCAGTAGAAGCTAACAAAAGCGAATTAAAAAAATACCTTCTTACTTAATCAAAAATTTCATTGCAATATAAACTTACATTGTAATTCCTATGGCATCTTAATCTCGTTGTTAATTTCGTCTTCTTTTGACTACTTCGCATTTGCAGTGACGTACTCATTTATTTTGTATCCATGATCCAGATTATTTTTAGTTTGATCTATAGGAAATAATTTATTACAATTTTCAGTATTGTTCTGTTAAACTTTTTTACAAGCATCACTAACAATGATGCATCTAATTGTTAATAAGAAAATGCAACAATGGCTGCCGGAATTCAGCTCGCAGACGGTTGCGCCCTCAATTGTCCAATCACTGTACTAAATTTATAGTCGCATGATTGAAAGCGCTAAATTCGAAATGAACAGAAACATCAATAAACAATTTCAACTCCAAAAGTGTACGCTTTAAAAGTATTCATTTTTAGATATTAAATAATACTGAAGTTAGCGGTCAGCTGTCAATTTTAAAAATTTTTTTAACAAATTAATTACATTAAAAAAAAGCCTCTAAAAATTTTCACTTGTAATTTTTATTAATTTTCACATGTGAAACTTTTTAATAATTTTTTTTTTTAATAATTTAATTGTTATAAAATTCCAAAAAAATTTTTAATATCTGTCAACTTCAGTGTCAGTTCATTAAAAACAAACCTTTAATGATGTTTTCTAACATTTTTTGATTTCAAGTTTAAGCAAATGCGTTTTATATTTTTCATTGCGCATAATTACATACTAACAAGTAAATTACAATGTTATTTATTTATTTAAAAAATACTCAATGTTTTTTTCAATTCTACATGCGCGGTAAAAAAAATAAACTTGTGTGCTAAATTACAAATGCTAGCAATCATTATATTTATTCATTTATTTGCACGACTCATGATGCGAAGCATCAGAGAGTGCTTTACGATCGAAAAGTATTTTTCGCCTTATTTTGGCGGCTATTTTTATTATTATAGCCTTGTTAGTTCACGGAATAAAGATATTTTGCATACTATTGTCGAGATAATTTAATGGAGATTAATTCCATACTTTTTAAAAATTGATTTACTGCAATAGAATTTGAAAAAAACACCAAAATAAGTCAAAAAATTTTCCTGTCCGTCATGTATGAAACCCCGGAAACACTGTAACTTGTGAAAAAATCCACTATTTGAGTTAAATTTTTTTTTTTTTAATAAAATCGACGATTGTAGGTCACTGAATGCGAATGATTAATTAATTCAGTGTCGTTTAATTGCAATTAATAAAAAACGAAAACTACAAGACTGTATATCTATATATATATCCATGTAAAATTAACATGGATGGTGATATATCTATATCTATAGATATTATGTACATTTTATTCCACCAGGGGCGCCTGAGCATCACTTTGCTAGTTATTTTAAAAATTTTTTTTTCTTTTTATATTTCATAATTAAATGAGCATTATGAGTCGTGCACTTTTGGATTTTCCAAACTTTTTTTATTTTTTTAATTTGTAATCAGGTAAAACAAAGGTCTTGTACTTGTACTTGTACTTTTTTTTCTTTTCTCCAAAAAATTTTTTTTTTAATTTCTAGATTCATTTGGAACGTAATTAGAGAAGCAATGTTTCTAAAAAGTACATTTACTACAACCTATTTCCTTAATATCCATGAAATATACAGTAAAATAAAAAGTAAATCTTATACTGTAAATTCAGTCACTACTTATTGATCGTGAATGATAAAATAATTTTTAAAAAATTTCAGGGTTCGCTGGAACCTCTGACTATTCACCTCTGACCTTTCACTCATAGATCTTTCATCACTGAAATTTGTAAAATTACTAGTATATAAATTAAATTATCAAAATTGCAATACACGCTATTTAACAACTGATAGCACAGCTACAATCAATATGACAAAGAAAATGTTTTTCACAAAAGTTTACAATGTTAAAAATGTTTTTTTTTTCTTAATTTAACCAATTTTTGTAGATTCAAATAATTTTAATTCTGAAATAAAATTCTTAAAAAGAGCACTTCGTATTTAGTCGGATCGTATTATGTCAGCATACAAGCGAACTTTCAATAAAAAGGTTTATAATCATGAATTAATTTTGTTCTGAAAAACTTAAAGTAATTTTTAAAAAATCTAAGTAAATTATATGTTTTAAATAGTGTTTTTTAAAGATATATAATGAATTTCCTTATGATTCTATCGACGGATATTTTAATCTATTACGCTTCCCTGATATTAAGTCAATGTTTATAATTTTGATGAGTTAAATTTAAATTTATTACACCGACATCCTTTTCAGATTCATGATATTCATTATCCATTACTTCACGACATTTAGTATTTCAATAGTAGATCCTTAAAAAAGCAGATTCATGTAGTAACCTTAACTAACATGCATTTATATAATTTTCAACAACATATTTGTCGAGTCATGTTCATTAAATTAAAATTTTATCTAAATAATTTTTATCATTCTCAGTCAATTTTTTTGATAAATGAAACAATGAAACTTACACAATGATTCTCGTGGACGCTGGCGCTAATTTTAACATTAAAGGCAGAGGTAAACCGGCTTTCTATTTGTTTTTGGAAGAGGAAATTAAAATACTTGATGTAGATATTAATATTTTGAATGATAAAAACAAAACAGCATTAGATCATCTTACTGGCATTATACTTTCATATTGCGAGGGATGAGATGAGTTTAAAATACGATATTTAACTCCTGATCAAAAGCTACGTAGAGATCACTATTGCAAAAATCCATAAATTTTTATATAATACATTTTAGAATTACAAGCTATCAACTCATATATTTGCAACAAAAATTTGTTAGCTGTCAATAAATTTGATGAAAAATATGGTTGGGTCTCCAAAGTCCAATCCGTAAATAAAAAAGACCAGCCTCTGAAAAAAAAAAAAAAAATTTAAAAAAGAATGTCAAGAAGAAATAAAATTAATTAAACTACATACCTTTAAATATATTAGTTCTATAAGCGCTTGCTAGTTTTTACGAGTGTCCATCGATTAGCGAGATTCGTCGTTTAGCAAAATTCCACTTTCTTCATTTATGTCATCTGTCAGCGATGAAAAATTTTCCATGTATGGTAGCTTGATCAGGAAGTTTATTATAAAATGTTTGAGAAGAAAAAAAGTTCTGAAACAAGATACGACAAATTTTATTCAAGCTTTCCATTTTTACCATACATTTATGTATATCAAATGCTGAGATATCTTGATGATAAATATTTGCAAGCGCTGATGACAGCTGCCATTAAGTCAACGGTGAAACCTATTCCAAACGAAGAAACTTCTAGGATTATTAAGACCAATGCTGTTCATACTGTCAAAAAAATTATAATTAATTGAAATAAAAATTCTAATTTCAGAACCAAGGATATTTTGTATGATGATAGTGAGAATAACAGACAGTTGATATTTTTACAAATTTTGTGTTTATAGAAAAATTTTATGCTGTTATATATTCTGACAACTAAATCTAAAAATTTTTAAAATTGATTATTTTTACGCTATGAATATTTAATTTTTTTTTTCTTTCAATAAATCATCTGATATTTGTTTATTTTTTTATTTCAACTTAATTACATGCTGTATAGTTTAAAGTAATGAGTTTCTAATTGTCTATTTTTTTAATATAATTAATTATTTTTTTTAAAAACAATATTTGATACCAAAGTTACAACAGTTAAATAAAAACCGCATTTAGATATTTTACGGAGAATGTGTATAATAAAACCACAAAATGATAAATCATAAAAATGAAAATAAATACTCAAATTTCAACAAGAATTAATTTGTAATTAATTCAAATTGATGATAATAATCATAAATAATTTGAATATTTTTAAAAAATATTTTTGACAAGTTAAAAAAATAAATAAAATATTCTTACACTTAAAATGAAATCCATGGATAATAAATGAAACTTATTTTTTAAGTTTTAAGCTTCTTCGTAGCACGAGATCTGGTGACCATTGACGTATTAATAGACGCCTTTTTGATCTTACTTGCAGTGACCAAAGCTTGCAGGTCATTGTTATTGAGATAAATAAAAATGTCATGAATGCAACTACCAGGCAAATTATAAAATATTGATTTTACCGAACCATCAACATCTTGATCTAGAATTTTTTTTCTTTCAAAGCCTCGTTCCAGATTTTTAGTGATTAAATCACTGTAGATAGGAAACTTGTAAGTGTATTTACTTGGTTTTGTGTCTCTAATCACACTTTTATTCAATAAATACTTAGCTAATTGATGAGTAGATTTCTTGAAAAGTTTATAAAATGTCATGTTAGTATTACCGATTTTACTCTGTTTCATTAATGTAGCTTCTTTTTCGCATTTCTCTTTAAACTCGACCAAATTAGATTCTCTCATTATTTGCGCGTTTGAACGACCAAATTCTCGAATATATTTATCGATTGCTTGTAGATTTTCCTCGCAAATATACACGTCGATATTATGTAATTTTAACATGTATTTAATAATTTGTTGAGCATTTTCACGAAACTCAGACGAGAATTCTGAGTTTCGTTGAGCTTCCATGATATAGTCTATCACTGTTTTGTTTTCATAAGTCAACAGGTTGATATCGATATTTTCTTCGATTGTCTCCTCAATTGGGTAGTTAGATCTTTGTGCTATAAGATGCAAAGCAGTCTCACCGTATTGATTTCTATCAGCAACATTAGCTCCAGATTTAATAAAGAAGTTAACAATAGTATAATTGTTAAAAGAAGCGCTAATCAAAAATGGCGTAAGTCCGAATTTATTGACAACATGAATATTTGCTTTGTATTCCAACAGCTTCTTAATCGTTGATGGATCATAAGATTTTTTAGCCGCACAGTGAAGCGGAGTGTTCAAATATTTATCCTTAGCATCAATAATTGCTTTGTATTTAAATAACATTTCTATACATTGCTCTTCAAGTTTAGCCATCGATCCTTCGGAAACCGCTAAGTGAAGAGGAGTTTTATCAACAAAATTTTTAGCATTAACTTTAGCATTGTGTCTTAAAAGACATTCCATAACTTTGATTTTTCTGAACGCGGCTGCTGTGTGCAATGGCGTATTACCAGAGTCATCAACTGCATTAACATTTGCTTTGAGCTTCAATAACATTTCCATAATAACCGACGATTCATTGCGAGCAGCATAATGAAGATACGATGTTTTAACATTTTTAGTATGTTGCAATAGTGCTTCAACTACATCAAAATTTTCTTTTGTAATAGCATATTCAATAGGTTCTAAAGAGCAATTCAGTTTACTTGTGCTCGCTTTGGAAGCTATCAGAAAATTTACTATAGGTTTGAGACTTAAAGCAGCATTTAATGGAGTTTGATTAGCAATATGATGTAAAGGGGTTAAGTTTAAAAAATTACAACCATTAACATCGACACCTTTACTGATCAAGAATTTAATTATTTCAAACCATCTGTTGAAAAGATCAATCTTATTTTGATTTACACCTTTATGGTTGGCCTCTTCAATAATTGAATGAATATTATCAATAATGCAAAATAGTAAGCTACACTTTTTTCCGCCAAAACATTTTTGTTCGTAATTTTTAACTTTGTCAATCGTTGCTTCGACAGCTTCTATATTTCTGTACTCGCAAGCGTTGATCAATACCTCTTCATACTCATCAAGATCAAGACCGATTTTTAAAAGCTCGCTGACAACAAGAGAGTATTTTTTTCTCAAAGCAGCGCAAATAAATTCAGATTTTTTAGCATTTTTTGGGTCGATTGGAAATTTAGCTTGCATTAGACTTTGAACTATTTTAGAAAATGACCTTTCCCAGCGCATCACTGCTACCGTCAATAACTTCTCGCTCCCTGGATCTTTGATGAATTCTGAAACTTGGCTGCTTTTAACTAATTTTTCAACTGTTTCTGTATAACAGTTGTCAACGGCCACATAAAGCATTGATGTAAAATTTTCTTTAAAACTTCTCAGACTAGGTTTTCCACCTTTGCTCAGCAACAGATTAAACAAATATTCATTACCGGTGTAAGCAGCTGCATGAACCGGGATCATACTATTATCACAATCAATGTTCACGTCAACATCTTTTTCCAATAATAATTCAGCAATATCTTCACGGTCCAATTCAACAGCAAGATAAAGAGGAGTTTTTCCAGCAGTTCGACATTTAGTACTAGCACCACGACTTAACAGCATCTTAACTATCTCTAAGTCATCATTTTTTATTGCTAAATGCAAAGGAGACATACTCGTTTTTTTAACTATTTGTCTGTTGACTTCGACGTCTTGTTCCAGTAAAAGTTTCGCTATGTTGGATTTTTTTTTTTGTAAAGAAAGTTGAAGTAATTCGTACCCGAAGTTTGACTTGAGAGAATTTGAACCATTCTTGAGATCTAATTGGTGCAATATTTTAAGCAATTCTTTTGTTTTTTTTTCTTGGCAATTTTCAATAACTTTTCTCAGAGTTAATAAAATTTCTGTATTCTCTGCTTCGACATCTGCCATCTTAAACACTGATTAGTGACGAGTAACCCTAAAAAAATATCGACGTTTTTAATTCTATGTAATTATTAAAATTTTACAGATTACTAACCTGAACATGTATGATAATTTTAGCAACAAATTGGTTAATTTTTTTTCAATTAAGATTTTCACGATGATAGAAAAGTGTAACCTCTCTTCGACACTGAAAAAATAATCTCGAATGATAAATCCAAAAGTATAAAATTTATGATTGAATTGAAGTTAGTTTAGTATCGAAAATCTCGAAAAAATGGTTACTGATTCCTTATTGGTTAGGATTAAAGCGCGCGCAATTTGAATTACTAGCGTCGGTAAAAAAATGAGACACCTGGTGGATATTTCTGAACTGTTTACTCTGGTTTTTTTAAATAAGGCCGTGTTCGCGGTTTTTTATGAACACGCATGCGCTTAGCTTAATTTCTTGTGCATCTTCAATGGTTAAATTGAAAAAGTACTCAGCTTAATTATGATGTTGAAATAAACTGACGTTTGATCATTTTTATGATTTTTTCAATAAATAAATTATGACAAAAAAAATGTAAGAAAAAAATTTACTTATAGAAATTGTAAAAAACTATTACTGACATTTTTTAAAAAAAATTTCTTAGCACTTAATTTATTTTATTGAATAAAATCTAAAAGTTATCAAATATTTAGTTATTTTAGCATCACGTATAATTATTATAGAAAAGGCTCAAAAATATCAATGATTACATTGAAAAATATTCAAGGTCTATTCGGCTATGAATATGTAAATTTTATCAACGAATAAATAAAAAAAATAGGGTTTGTCATGAAATAAGAGATTTATTTGAAAGTAAAGGCCTAAAATATAATAGAAAAATTTTTTGTAGTCACGACACAATATAAATTGAAAGAATCATAAAACTTAGTCAAATCATAACGCGACCCAAATGCCAAAAGGGCGTATTACAGCAGCTAGATAGGGTTTTATGCCAAAAAGGCGCATAAAAAAATTTTTTTTCGCCATTCAACGTAGAACTGCTCAATACGTGAAGATTTCTCAAAAAAATTTTTCAATATACTAATGCCAAAAGGACATATCTCAAAACATACGCCCTTTTGGTTTTAAAAAAAGTTTAGCCTAAAGCTAAAAGGGCGTATAAAAAAACTTTCAATTTTACTCTGAAATATAAAATTTAACTCTAAAAAATAAATCCAGATCATTTAATACTGTTGGATATACACATGTTAGATATCGCAATTGTTTTTTTTTTTCTTTTTCAATTAAAATTATAAACAGAATTCGTATTAAAATTGTAATAAGGTAAAAGACCCAATTATTAACACTGGCCTAGTTGTTTGACGCTTGCAATTTTATTCTCATTAAAAAAATCAAATGTTCTCAAAAAACCAATTTTCTTAAAATTTACAATTCAAAAATTACATTTATTAATTTATCAGAGGTGATTTGTTTTTTTTTAATTAAAATAAAATTGCAAGTGTCAATAACTAGGGCAGTGTCAATAACTGGGTCTTTTACCTTAATAACCTTGAAAATACCTATTTGTAATTTAATAATCAATACATATTTTCAATTCTGCAGCAAAATTATTAACATATAAATCGTAATTCAAAGCAATCGGCAAAAAAAATTATGCGCCCTTTTGGCTTTAGGTCACTAAATTTTCAATATACTAAAGCTAAAAGAGCGTATAAGTTAAAACATACGCCTTTTTGACTTTGGAAATTTATTTTTTTATTTTTAGGCTTAGAAAGTGGTAATAAAGCGATTAGCAAACCCGAGTCAGAATAATGAACCTACATGAGCCTAGATGTGCCTACAGACAATTTTTAATTGTTTTGATCGATATTTTTATCTTTAATTATTTTGATTGGTCAACATCACAAAATACACTCATACTAATATCGAATAGTACAATACAAATAAATTTAAATAGTAACTAAAAAACTATTGACAAGAGAACTTAAAAATCTAATTTATAAATTGAATAATGTCGATCAAAAACAATTGAAAATTATCCTGTAGGCTCATGTAGGTTCATATAGGTTCATGTAGGCTCATGTAGGTTCATTATTCTGACTCGGGAAGCCAAAAGGGCGTATAAATTAATATGCACCTTTTTGGCATTTAGGTCGCGATAATTTAAATTCAATAAAATTGTGTGAGTTCTACTATAAATTTAAGCTATTTTTTACGGCTGAAAAATTGTATCCGTAAAATTGACAAAAATTTTTTAAAATGAAAAAAATGTTCCAAACACGCACAACTCGAAAATTACCCGTCTGATTAAGCTTATCTTTGTATTTATTCATAGAATAAGTTCACAAAGTCTCATGAAGATCAGATTAGACGTGAATACAATTGTGCTGACAAGGAGCGTTATACCACGTGTATTCCATACATAAAAACTTTTGGACCGATACAATTTTTCGACAAAACAAAACATATTATAAAAATATTTTCTATCAATTGTGACACAAGATCAATCACAACAGCCAGAATTTTAAAGAAATTTTCATGAAAATAAATTTAATTATTTGTCAGACAAGTTTTTAACAGACATTCAATACATTTTCTATTGACTTCACTTTATTTCAACAAATATATAGAGATTGAAGGTAATTTTTTCGCATAAATCAGTTTATAATTTATTAATTAACAGATTTATGAACTTAATAATGATAAAAGAACATAATTGAAGCAAATGAATTAAAAAATTCAAGTACAAAAGTTTTAATATAATTTCTTTGAGATTAGCATCAGACGTCATAGTAAACAGTGACATTTCGCTGACATTCTTGTAATCTATATCTACGCTTCCGCCATCCAGGATTTTTTATCGGATTGAATTCTTTATCAAAAAATATTATCAATTCATTGAATCGGGGGTAATTCTAAAAAAATAAATCATTAATGTCTGTGAAAAAAATTATCCTAAATCTAGAAAATAAAAAAGATATTTTACTGGATTTTCCCGCCGATTTTTTCCCTCATTACATCCAAGTTGGGCGTATTTTCCTCCCAAAACACCGGAAATAGCGTCAGATATGTCTTCAATAGAATAATTACCTCCAATAGTTATACCTTTATCTTCTAAAATTTTACCGATATTGAATTTGTCATACAAGTCGATTGATTTCTTGAAAAATTTAAATTCGTCATCAAGCTCCGGAATTCTGAGGCTGCAAGAACCGCTAAATTTCCAAGTAAGATCATACATTTGATAAAATTTCCAATTGTAGCTACTTCCCCACTTTTCGTCTATGCTACTTTGTATTGACGATATTTTTTCTTTATTAAAATCTACTGTAACATTGTGACATGGATTTTCTTTATTATACAATTGAAACTTGAAATCTGAGATATACCATTTACGAGTATTTGGTATGCAGTTTGATTCATCACGAGAACAGATTCTCTCGATTAACTTAAGATCAAATACGTAAAAGCCATCAACATTATCACTGTAATCACTGAAATTTACAAGAACATTATAAATAAACGTTAGATTGTAATTTAACATTACATCTCATTGATCTGGCATAATACTATGATGGAAAATAGTGTCAGTCTTTACACTCACAATGGTAAATGACGAGGCAGTAAGAATGATGTTCGTTTAGTTCTTCTTAAAGAATCATGACGTTTGGACCTCCTATTTGTATATCTATTGTCACTGAAATTTTTAAAATCATTATCCCTACACGGTGAAAAGAACATAGGGATTTTTCCTATGTTGACATATCAATTTTTCCAATGTTAAAATAGGAATTTTTCCAATGTTAACATGGGAATTTTTTCTTTATTAACATGATAGAAATATCCATGTGACATAGGAAAAATTCATTTATCACTAAAATTTATATAACTTAATTTAATAATTACAAATTTACATAACAATTTTTTCATTCGAGCAATTTCAGATAATTTAAAAGTAAAACAGTGATATACAGTCTTGTGATAAAAAAATTCGAAGAAATTTTTTTCAAATTTTGCTTTACATTTCGAAAAAATCGGAAAATCCAGCAGATTATGGACGGTGTGGCTTAAATTGCCATAACTTTTTCAAAAATTGACTTATCGGGACATTTTTTTGTTCAAAATTTTTTTTATTAAATGTTCTTTTTGGGAAAAAATAGAAAAAAATTATTCGAACTTATCTTCATCGTAATTTTTTAGATTTTCCGAAAAAACTCAGAATTTCTCGATGATAAACCTTTTTAATTTCTTTTTTCTTTTTTTCATATAAAACTTTCACATTTTTTACAAATATCCTGAAAATTTCAGAAGGGTATTTTTTCGATTGCTATTTTTTTTCAACTGTAAAAAAAAAAAAAATTTTTTTTCATGTCATAAATGAATTTTGCCTGTGTCACATGGATATTTCTATCATGTTACCATTGAAAAAATTACTATGTTAACATTGGAAAAATAGGAAAAGTCCTTATGTTTTTTTTGCCACACACAAAAATGTAGTATGAAAATGAAGAAATTTGTTAAGAAGAAAGATTTGTTGTCCAGCAGAGTATGGACGGTGTGGCTTAAATTGCCATAACTTTTTCAAAAATTGACTTATCGGGACGTTTTTTTTTTCAAAATTTTTTCTATTAAATGTTCTTTTTGGGAAAAAATAGAAAAAAATTATTCAAACCTATCTTCATCGTTATTTTTTAGATTTTCCAAAAAAACTCCGAATTTCTCAAGGAGAAACATTTTCAATTTCTTTTTTCTTTCTTTTATATAAAACTTTGAGATTTTTTACAAATATTCTGAAAATTTTAGAATGGTGTTTTTTCTATTTCTATTTTTTTTTTCATGTTATAAATGAATTTTTCCTATGTCACATGGATATTTCTATCATGTTAATAAAGAAAAAATTCCTATGTTACCATTCGAAAAATTCCTGTCAACATAGGAATTTTTCTTATGCAAAAATAGGAATTTTTCCTATGCAAAAATAGGGAAAATCCCTATTTTTTTTTCGCCGTGTACTAATATTATAAATGTGAATGTAAGTTTGTTTGTTACGCTTTCACGCAAAAACTACTTAACTAATCACCATAAAACTTTGTATACATATTTTTGAAGGTATTAGAAGTAACATAGGATAATTTTTGTTGAAAAAAAAATTCATTTTTTACGAAAGATAAAAAAATTGTTTGTTAAAAACTTAAAATTATATTGATTCAGTTCTATTGCAATGTAATGATCTTTGATATTTATCTAAGGGCTTTATCGTGAGCGAAGTCGCGGGTAAAAGCTAGTTAGATTATAAATTAACTTAATAAATTGCAATACACACCATTCAGTAACTGATTGCACAGCTATAATCATTATTACAAGAAGAATAATCTTCACAAAGTTCATTGTAATCAATGCTTGTTACAGTGTTCAAGTTAAATTTCTCAACTGTAATTTTTAACTGAAATTTGAGATTTATATATACCAAAGTCTGATCGGCTACTTCAGGCTAGAAATAATTGGAGGAATCTTAGAACAAAGAATCTGGCTGTTAATTGACAATAAGAGGGGCCTAGTGTTATAGAAAAATCTCATTGCTAAAACCTTCATAAAAAATATAACGTCACCAAAAAACCCAATGATTTGCGTGTAATTACTTTTTAACGACTTAAACAACGCCATTTTAAAACTGGACTTTGAAATTGTTTTTCTGATCGAGAGTTAAAATATTTAACATTAATTGCACCTACGTTTTTTTTAAATATTTGTAATGATGCGATTAAATTGACTCACTCGTTACTAATTATCAATACTTATGTAGATCATCAGTTAAATAAAAATATTTGGATGAATTTTTAGAAATAATAAGCTTTGAATATTCCAGCACTCGATCCAAAATTCAGATCAGCAGGAACTGATAATTTGATTTATCAACTCCGCGCCTCATAAATTGTTTCTTAATTAAAGAAGAACTACAAGTAGAAGTGCAAAATGTTAAATACAAAATATTATTTGATTTACGCAGTAAATTTACCTGTGTAAGGTAACATTGCAGGAAAAGAGATAGCGATAATTTGAAAAGATTTTTTTATTAATTATTACTATCATTTGCTCTTAATCTGTACTTATAATCATATCGTGTATTAAATTTGTTATTTATTTTTATTACCTACATTTTTATTGAAATCTGAACGTTACTTTTCGTAAAATAAAATATAATCTATTTTTTGCACCTCGTTAAAAATTTAACGGGTCCATTATTTTATTATAATGTTTATTAAATAGAGACTGAGCCAGAGCATTTTATATATTTACCTATTACGCTAAATACAGACTTATTACTCTTATTTTTACTTATAAGTACTCAGAAAAAAAAATTTTTTTAAATCAAGAAAATTGTAAGGAAGACCGAAGTTATTTTGGAGCAAGAAGAAATTTTCTTGGCTTAAAAAAATGTAACTTCGTTCAAGAAATTTTCAATCTTCCTTAAGATTTTCTTGATTTAAGAAAATTTACGCTTGTAGGGTTCAGTGTATTGTTTAAAATAAATAAATAAAAAATGTAGTAATACGCCAAATTTCAGTAAATTCTGAACAGTAATTCTACAAGCGAGGGTACTACTTTTCAAGTTCGAAACTTTAAAAATAATTATTTATTTCTTAAAAGTATATGAACGGAAAGTTTTATAAAATTTTGTATCAAGTATATTGGTATTGCAGCAAATTTAGTCTTGCTGGTCACGAAAAGCACTTGATTGTTCGAAACAATTTTGGAAATCCCGCCCCCTCCATCATATTAATTAGACATTTTATTTGAAAAACAACTTTAATGTCGTAATATTAAATGCTATTATTTTTTATCAATAAAAAACTAATTACACGCAAATCAGTATTTTTGGTCACGATATATTTTTAAAAAAAAATGTTTAACAATTTTTTTTTTTTTAATTTGACTCTTTTTTCTTGCAGATTCAAATAATTTTAATTTTGAAGTACACAGTAAGAAATTTTGCGTCATTGCGTCAAAAAATTTTGTTAAAAATTTGTATGTTGACTATTTAACACTTTTATGTGTAAATTTAACATTTATTGTGTTAAATTAACACGAAAAAGTGTTAAATATTTGACAGAAAATTTTTTGACGCATTGACGCAAAATTTTTTACTGCGTAAAACTTTTAAAAAGAGCGCTTCGTTCTTAGTCGGATCTTATTATGTATGCTGATACAAGCGGACTATCAATAAAAGAGATTACGACCATGAATTAATTTTGTTTTTAAAAAATCAATGTAAATTAGATATTATAAATAGTGTTTTTGTCGAATATATAATGAACTTCCTAATGATTTTATTGACGAATATTTTAATCTATTACGCGTCCCTGAGATGAAGTCATTGTCAACAATTTTGTTAAAACACGTATAAAGTTCTACGGTTTTGTTTTCATCAATGCTTTATAATGGTTTTTAAATTTGTTACACCTAAATCCCTTCTATTTAGTATCCAATTTTCCATAATTGGATAGTATATAAAGATTTCAGATTTAGCTGGATTATTTCAGTTTACTACGAATCATGATCTTCCTAAAGAGCGTTATCTTCTTTTTTGCGTTGGCGATTGTGCTGTCAGACGCTAAAAGGTATAAATACACAGAGTTGATTAACTTATAATAATTTCTTCTAATTTTCAGAACAAAAATAAATGCTTCTCATATTTTCGTACAACGTTTGAAGCCGTATCTATGTTATCAAAATGAAGAGTGCGATTTGTCGACTATCAACTCCTGGTACATCGACGAATTAAAATACTGGGTCCAAAACCAAACCTATTTATGCCGCAACAACTACGATCAAGTTCATAAAGACATATTACCAATTATTGAAATATTGACGAAAAAATGGGGTCGTGAAGGCGATACACATCCTGGACCTATAGTTAATTTGGACTTACAATGGAGAAACGATGGAATTTGTGTCGATGAATTGGAATATTTCCACAAGTCACTCGAGTTGTTTGATAAGTATAACATGAAAGAAATTTTGCGTGAAAATAACATCTTGCCCAATAATAGTTACACTGCTCAAGAAATATTTGACGCTGTTTCAAAGGGCTTAGGAGGCATAAAACCCAAAATTGAATGTATAGAATACGTAAGTATTAATTTTTTTTTTTTTTTTAAATAGTTAATTAAAGTTTACAATTTATAATTTTTTTTTCACTTTTTCAGAATGAAGTTAATGAGTTTGAAAGAGTTATATTATACTTTGACAGTTCATTTAATCTAATCGATAGTGATGGAAATTTCGAGAATTGTAAACCAGAGACAGTTCTTCTTTACCGTGACCATTTTAAGCTGAAAGATCAATTGCCAGCTCAAGTTCGTGAACGTTATTATGGTTGAGATGCTGCATCGACTTTAAAGTAAATCAGAATCATTAAAAAATTATCTGTTAAATTTTAATAACTATTTTAGGAGTAATAAAATGAGCCAATTAAGTTAAATAAACATTTCAAATTTCAAAATTATATTTTGGTAGAGTAATTAACGAAAATTTGAACACTTGATCCGAATCAAAGCTTAATGTATTATAATTTAATATAATCAATTTTGTATTAATAAAAGTATTTCAATATTATGAATATTTATTGATTACAATCAATCACTAACTAAATTTTAATTTATCATAATTTATTTCAATTTTCTGAGTAATGCGTTACAACACACAAAATATTAATAATTAGCACTGAAGTCTTGATGAACTTTAAGTCCAACGGAGGTGACCAAAGGCCGTGAAGCCATGAATTTCTGCCTTGTGACATAATGGGAAACTTGTAAAAAGAAGACAGAAATAATTTGTGCACAATACTTGAAGGTCATAAAAATACTGAATTGATTGGGAGAAATAGATTCTCTTCTTCTTATTAGCAGTACAAAGATGTTAAAGTTTCGTGTAATTGTAACTTAATTAGAAGGCTTGCAATTTACCTTATCGTCAAACAAAAATTAATAAAATTATTATAAGACAAAATTTTTTTAAAACAATCATCTTATTGTTATTAAAAATTGTTGTTGATAAAATGAATCAATGAATGAATATTTCTTAGAATAAACTAGTTCCTGATTTATTTAAATTTTCGTGAATATTTATAAATACTCTCAAATCTTCATTGCTGATATAACTGAATATCTCATAAATACAATCATAAGATAATCCATCAAAAATCTTATGAATAGAAAACTGATAAGACTGTATCAGTAACTGATTTCTTTCCATAGCATTAAGAAAGCGACTCTTTATCAAATCCGCGTAAATTGGAAATATTGAGACATAATCATTTGTATTCATAAGCTCAAGTATTTCATTATTTTTAACATATCTCGCTGCATGATGAATATTATGAGTCAGAAAAGCGTAGAACGTTATATTACTGCAGCCAATTTTTTTATTTTTCATTAGATCAATTTCTTCCCTTTCTTCAAAATTAATTTCGATAGTAGCAATATCATTATTACTATTATTAATATCATTATTACTACATTCACTATTATCATCACTAGAACTTTCGATGGAATCAGATGATTCAGATGAATCAAATGAATCGGACAAATCAGATGAGTTAATACTATTAGTATCAGTAACATCAATACAATTAGTACTGCGATATATTATGTTATTGTAAATTTTAATCGCGCGTAAATTTTCATCGTTCACGTAAAGTCCAACAGATTGAACCTTGTGTAAGTGTTTGATAAGTATATCAATAGTTTTTGCACAATCACTTTTATAAATGATGTGTGAAGATATAGTACCTAAATTCGGTTGATAATGAAGATAGTTATAGTCATAACATGAACTGTGAAGATTACTAACCGTATCAGATAGTGCTGTTTCATTACTTTCTGTTTTGCTGTTAAAATCAGCACCGTGTTTTAACAAAAGTTCGATGACATCAGCTCTTCTAATTGTTGAAGCAACATGAAGAGCAGTTACGCCTAAATTTCCTCGGTAACTAACATAAGCACCAGATTTAAGCAAAAGTTCAATTATTTCTAAACTTGAATAGCTCATAATCGCTAAAAAAAGAGCAGTATTTCCATCGCAATTTACGCGATTAACATCCGCACCATTATCTAGTAACTTCAGTAAAATATGTCGATTGCCACTGTTTGCAGCAATATGAATCGCAGTTGTCTGATTGGAATCCGCGTGATTAACATCAGCACCGAATTTCAACAAAATATCAGTAAGTTCCGTATTGTTTTTACGGATTGCAATCAAAAGGGCCGTGGATCCGTCGTTACTGACACAATTGACATTTGAATTGAGCTTCAGTAGAATTTCAACGATATCTATGTGTTGATTTTCCACAGCAATGTGAAGACAAGTTTGACCAATTTTGTTAGTACAATTTACATCAAAATTGTACTTTAGCAATTGTTCTGCAATCGCTATCTGATTTTTTTCAACAGCTAAATGTACTGGTGTAGTACCATCACCATCAACAGCATTGACATTGGCACCGTATTCTAATAAAGTGGCAACAGTTTCCAAAGATTCAGCTTTGACAGCGATATGCAAAGGCGTTTGAATTGAATCAGTTAAGGCATTAACATCAAGATTGAATTTCAAAATAGTTTTCAAAACTTCTACTTTTCCAATTTCGGCAATAACGTGGAGCAGTGATTTGCCAGTTTTATCGGTAGCTTTGATACTTGCGTTATTGTCTAACAAAATATTTATAATATTCATATTTTTATTTTCAACAGCTATTTGCAATGGCGTGACACCATTATTATCCGGCACATTTACAGTTGAACCATACTTTAACAAGATCTCCACAATTGTCTCGTAATTACTTTGAACAGCCAAGTGGAGTGCAGTTTTGCCATCATTCATCTGCGCATTAATTTTAGCGCCTTTTTCCAAAAGTAACTCAATAATTGCTTTCCGGTTGATCATTTGATTACAGTCAACACCATCTTCACTATCATCTGATGTAAGCTGTTCCATAACTGCAGAATGTAAAGCTGTTCTTCCAGCCTCATCGCTTGCATTCACATTAACGTCATTATCAAAAAGCATTTCAATTATCATCATATTTCCTCTGTACGCTGCAATATGAAGCAGAGACAGATCATGTGAAAGATCAGCTCCTGTAAGTAATAACAGTTCGACCGTCCCAACGTCATTATTGTCGATAGCATATGAAATTGGCGTTCTTCCATGAATATTCTTCGCATTCAAATTTGATCCATAATTAATCAACAATTTAACTATTTTCAATTGCTCGTATTGGCACGCAGTATGAAGAAGGGAATTTTGATCAGAATTTTTTTTCAGTTCATTAACCTTAGCTCCGAGCTTCAAAAGATTTTGAACTACTTCAACGTATCCTTTAGCGATAACCGTGTGAAAAAATTGCGCATTATCAACACACTGAGGATCTGCTTTAAAACCATAGTCAAGTAACATATTTCTAATAGCATTGTATCGCTTACCATTGCTAAGAACTGCAATTGTAAGACAATCTTTATTGATAGTTAAATCAACGGAACAATGGGTTAGAATGTGTTGAACATTTGATGAGCATCCTTTTCGTACGGCATCCTCTAAAACTGTTTGACGTTTACATTTGATATTAACATTGGCTCCATTATTGATGAGCATCTTGAATATTTCTTCCTTGTCTGGTTGATTAGATACATAAATCGGCAATGAAGAATCGTTGGCAGCAATGTTAATGTCGGCTTGATGGTGGAGAAGCAGTTTGACTATTTCCACGTTTCCCAATTCAACAGCTATGTAAAGTGCTGTTTTACCAAGAGTATTTTTGCTATTTATGTAAATTCCCTTGTCTAATAACAGTTTTACCAGTTCAACATCTTGATTGATCGTCGCTAAATGCAAAAGGCTGTTGCAAGGTCCACTGATGGCGCTGTTAACCGGAACACCATCGTTTAAAAGTAATTTTGCAATTGTTCCTTTTTTTTGTAGGATAGTTTGCTGAAGAAGGTAGTAAGTGTGAAACTTTTTTGACAAGTTTGATAAATTTAAATTGTTTTTGTGCAAATCATCAATTACTTGTTGTACTTTTTTGCTATTGTTGTTAGCAATTGCGTCTTTTAGACGCAGTTCTAAGCGATTGATTGACATTGGAAGGTCTGAAAAATTTTAGAGGTTATGATATTTAATTTAAGCTTGATTTTGTATAATCTACAACAAACTTTAATTACCTGTTATGTTTTTAATATTGCCAATTATTTAAATCAATCTTTGACTTTTTCTTTTTATTTATTTATTTAGTTAATCGATATTTTCTGAATGATACTTTCCTGAATTATCATTTTAAGCTACAGTTTAATTTCCACGTAAAGGCAGTGTGGTCAGATCACGCGATTTTTTTACCGCCTCTTTTGCTTAGTTTACATGTATGTCAGGCGCGCTCGACACTATAGAGGCGGTAAAAAAAGAGCATGCTTTGGCCACACTGCGTAAAGGCATATTTTCATGATAATTAAGCTCTGTTTCCATGATTTGGCGGTCGTAATGAAAGTATGAAATTTTTATGAAAGTTTTATATCTAATTGTTTTTAAATAACGCGATGGACATATAAATATTTCATTAATTTTTTATAAAAAAATTATATCTATAATTGTCAAAACAGTAAATAAAATTAAGGTAATTAAATGTTTAATATTTAATTTCTTCACACAACTTTTTTTAAGGAGGTCCTTTCGCCTCCTATAAACATTAAATAAAAAATATTAGATTATGCATAAAATTAATTTTTATCTAATAGTTCAAGTCCTTATTCATCTACTAGTGAAGTTAACTTGATTCTTCACTGTGCAAATTTTTGAAAAAAAATTTCTAAAAATTTTACACAGAAAAAAAGGTTTACTTGAATCAAGAAAATATTTTTCTTCCTAATTTTGTGGTTTGGATGCGATTAATAATGGAAATTTCTTTCTAATTATTTTCGTGAGCGAAAAAAATTTTTTTTTTTACCAGAAATTTCCCTTATTCAACAAAATTAATTCTCTTGCTTTAAGAAATACGTATCTTGATTCAAGAAAATTTATTTAAGTCAAGAAAATCTTCTTGTTTTGAGAAAATTAAGCCTCTTGCTCCAAAAAATTTTGTTCTTGATAAAAGTAAATTTTCTTGCTTTGAGAAAATTTCTCTCTTGTTCCAAAAAAATAAATATCTCGATGGAAGTAAATTTTCATTAATATTTTTATTGACTAACGTGTCAAATTGGAAGATCAAATAATATTGAATCATTTTTTTTCATTCAATATGTAAAATTGCACGCTAAAATAATACAAAATGGGTATCAAATATTCAAGAGAAAAAGTTTCTCAAGGTGAGAAAATTTTTTTCTTAGCTGAAGTAGGTAGCGCTACTTCCCTGAAGTATCTAAAAATTTTGATCAAATGAAAAGTTGAGTTTCAAAGGGGTATCTTTTCATTTTTGATTAATCGAGACAAAAAACTGCCCAGACAACATGCAAGTCAGAAAGATGTCTTAAAGATGTCTTTTTAAAGACTTCTATAAGAATTCCAAATATGACGTCTTAACAACCTCATTTTTCAGAACTTTAAATCAAGAAGTCTTTAAGAAGTTTTTTTCTGAATTCTGTAGGACATCAAAAATATGAGCTCTATGAGAACTCTTTTTTCTGACTTTGTAAGACGTCAAGAATATGAGCTCTGAAAGAGGTCTTTTTTCTGACTTCGTAAGAAATCAGGGATATGAGCTTTTAAAGAATTCTTTTTTTCTTACTTCATAAGACATCAAGAATATAAATTCTTAAGGAGGCCTTTTTTCTGATTTGGTAGAACGTCAAAATTTTGGACTGGAAAAAATTTCTGCCATATTATTAAAAAAGTTTTAAATAAATAAAAAAATCAAAATAATCGCTTTCAAGTACGTTTTATTATAAATAATAAAACGTTGAGTAATTCTACTTAATGATAGTTAAATCATAATTATAAAACAATAGGCGTTTTTCTTTATTTTTTGGGTAGAAAAGTCGACATAAACTTTTTTATCGTTGTTAGAAGTCGTCTATAACTATGTGAGCACAAGAGTTTACGTAGAAAAAAGAAATACATTATCCCATCAGGAGTAGCCAGCCAAGCCGGACCAGGGGACAACACGCCATAAATGAAGTTAAGCAGCATTGGTAATGGTTAATACTTGGATGGGTGACCGCTAGTGAATCTATCTACTCAGCTGCGAGTGAACCGATTTTTTTTTTTATTTCGAATTGAACATACTTTAATGTACCTAATTTTTATTAATTTAACCTTTTTTTATTATTAATTACAATTAAAACTGAAAATATCTCGTATGAACTCTTTTTGTTTGAAGTCAGAAAGGGCTCCTAATTCTGACTTCTGTAAGAACTCTTTTTTCTGAACTCAGAAAAAAGAGTTCTTTAAGAATCCTCTTTATGAAGTCCTGATTTACTCTTAAGGTGGCGCATTCGACGTCCTCAAGACGTCTTAGAGACTTCATTTTGATCAAAATTCTGACGTCCAAATCTTAAATAAGAGTTCTGCAAGAACTGTAAAAGACATCATATTGCTATCTGGGTATTCGAATTCTACCCACTGAATTCCTACTATTGTCGTAACAAAACCTGAAAAACTATTTAAAATAAAAATTAACATCACCTTGTTAGAAATTATCAAAAGTTTTTACACAACAAAATAAATTATGATTATTTTATTATATTTCTGAAAATAATATAAAATTTTTAATTGTACTACACTGTTAAAAATTTTTGTAAAATTACAATCATATTACAAAACAAATAATAAGTAAAATTACAAATCAGTGTATAGCAATGCGAAATAAAATACAATTCATGTAATTTTCCAACATCTGACAGAAAATCTACTAAGATTTATTGTAATTTTACAATCTTCATGTATAAACCTAACACGC
>JZSA01006110.1:0-61039 GCA_000956155.1 Cotesia vestalis
GAGTTATCGTCAGTCAAAGCAAAAAAGTACTTTTTCACTTTGACACGCAATAACTCTGAAAATAATGACCGTACAGGAAATCAAAGGACGCTTTTGAAAACTACACAATATTCTCTATAAGATATTGTGAATAGCTTTTGTTAAAAAAATTTTTTTTTAATTGAAAACTTTAACTGAAAAAACAACAAAAATTCGCATAATTAAGGATATTTGGATAACTTGGTATAACTTTGGATAAAATGAATGAACAAAGGATATCGTCGGTAATTTTTTAACCTTCGTCCCCTGAAATCCCTGAACAATTCAAAGCGCTGCGATTTTTTTTTCATAGTGCTCCGAAGCTTCAAATTCTTTGTTTTTGCAAAAATCACCATGATGAACAATTTTTCGATTTTTATTCATTTCTTCAATGAAAAAAAAATTTTTTTCTCAAAAATCTTTTTTTTTTTTAATTAAAGAGATTAATTTTTCAAGAAATTTGAGAAAAAAAAATTTTCAATTTTTTTTCAAGAATTTTTAATATTTTTTCCAAAATTTTCAATTTTTTTTCAAATTTTTTTTTTTCGAAAAATTATATTTTTTTTCAAATTTCTCCAAAAATCAATTTCATTGATTGAAAAAATTAACTCGATTTTTTCTGACCGCTGCAACTGCCTTAGTTTCAAATCTCATTTTAAAAAATCAATAAAAAAAATTGGTATACCCCCCGCAGATTTCGGCTTTTATTCACACAAAATTTGAAGAAACTTTGACTTCAAGAAACACTGACTTCATTCCAAAAATTTTCAATCTTCCTTAATATTTTTTTGAGCCAAGAAAATTGATCCTCAAGACAAGAATTTTTTTTTTCAGTGTACAAACACAACAAAAACCCAGTGAAGCGGGTTCTCATTAACTAGTTATATTATAAAAATTAAATTTTATATTAATAAAAAAAAAAAAAAATTTTTTTTCAAGTGGATAAAAAAAATAAATACCCTGTCTTAGCAAAGTTAGTCCATAAATCTATAAATCTTTTTTGAATTAAGCTCTCTGTTGGATAAGAACTCGGTAGTTTTAGTCCAAGCGCTGTTAATAATTTTGCGTTGAATATATACATCAAGTCCTCTGCATGGCTGGTCCCTAAGAAATAGTAATTAATTATATTAAATTATTAAAATAAAGAAATAAGACAATTCTTAGGTTTTAATTTGTAAAAACTGTCGTATTTTTTAATTAAGAATTATGATTCAAATTAGTATTACAACAGAAGTACCTTCTAAGTCACTTGAAAATAAGTTTTGTACAACTGCAGTTTCTTTAGAGTAATGGTCGAACTTGTACAAATAAGTAGGTATCCCGGGGATCCTAGGTTGAATTTCAAGTACATGATGAATGGGAGCCAAAAAATCGGATGCTGAGCGTAAGCTTGCTAGTGATTGTCCATTTTCGACGCTAATTTTTTTATCAGTCATAAAAATTTTTTTTAAATCTCTTACGGAGATATTAAACTCTTTTAAAAAATTCTTAGCACTTGGATGTAAAAGTGAATTCTCCGGATCAGCGTCTATTTCGGAGTATTTATCCTTTTCTAATTCTACACAAAAATAAATAAATTTTATTATTGATTAATAATTTACCGCAATAAAAATTCAAAATGTAACTGGAAGAAAATCAACTGTTTATTCATACCTACTAGATCGATAATCCCTTCGTGACTAGTGTATCCTATAATGTGAGGGACTTTTATACCCGATTTAACAGCTTCTGCCAAAGGAATATCCAGAAAAGGGTTCTTAGATTTTGAATCAATAGATGGCAGGAAAGGATTCCAAATCAAAAATCTGTTCTGTAGGCGTAAAACAATATTATAGTAAAAAATAGAAGTAAATAATGAAATCAGTTCGTACCTTCCATGAAGCAAAAGACCGTTCTGCTTTGACCAACTCCAGCGCATCAAAGGATTGTAGATACTCAATGAGTTTTTTGGTGTCAGTGATTTCGTTTCCCAGAATTGATGATACAACAATCGCCTTTTCTTTGATTGAATCTGCTGATGAACTCGCCCATGGACACGTAGCTACTCCACTTTGTAAAATTGCTTTATGAAACAATCCTAAATAATTCAAATTTGATATTATTTTTAAAAAATATTAAAAAAATTAGGAAAATAGTTGACCCTAAAGGCCATCCTTGCAAATTCTATACTTAAGCGCTCAAAATTGCACTCGTTACGTTTTTGAGCTCTTCGAGTTCAAAAATATAATTTTCGTGTCATTTTGAGCTCTTCGAGCTCATAAGTTTGATAGAAATTCAATAAAACACTATTTTTTGAATTTTCAAACCGCAATAAATTTTAAATGAATAAACTGATTTTCACGCGGTTTGCGGCATTCGACGCAGTTTTTAAAGCCTCATCACGGACATTCGAGTTTAAATTGATCGAACTAATAATTTCGACGTAATTCTGAAGAAACACTTTTTTTAGTTTCTTTTTCGACAATGATAACTCACGAACGAATCAATCGATTTTGACCAGGCTGGCGGTGATCAACGTGGTTTTTTTTATATTAAGAGCTGATTAGATTTTGAAATCAATCGTTTAAGCCATTTAAAAGTTATTTCAAAAATATCACACTTGAAAAAAATTTTTTTTGTAGTTTTTTTTAAATTTCGCAAAATCTACAGTTTCGAATCGATCCAAATTGTATCCAAAATCTAAGTTTGGCTAAGTTCTTTCGAATGGAACCAACCGCGATGAAATCGGTCAAGTCGTGCGAAAGTTATGAGAGGTTTACATACGGCCGTACACACACACGCATACACTGATAGAAAAACAATCTTGATTCAAGAAACTTTTTTTCTTCAAAATTTGAACTCTTGAAACTAGATATAGATATATTTCTTTCAAGAATTTTTGTCTCTTGGTTCAAGATAGGTGATAACATTGATTCAAGATGCTACCGACTTGTGTTAATTAAGAATGGCTTTTTTTTTTGAGTCATTAATTTACTTATTTCCAAGAAATAATTTTTTTTCGGTTCAACAATTAAAGACTATTTAGTTTTTGAAATATACTTTGATGAATTATTTAAAGTTTATTAAAAGAAAATGTTATTTTGGTTGAAAAACTAAATGTATCGATTGAAGATAATATAGCTCTTAAGCCAAGAAAATCTAAATCAAGACAAGAAATTCTTAAAGCAAAATAATCATTTGTCTTCCAAAATAAATTCTTAGATCAAGAAAATATCTCTTGAATCAACATAAATTTTCTATCAGTGTACATACGACGTACGGACATCATCGCGGAAACATTCAGGAAAGCTTCCTAGGACCTCAAAACGTCAAAATCCGTTGGAAACTCGATTTTCGAAAAACGGGGTAAAACCAATAACTTCCCGATTTTCGAAAATTTTCAATTTTCTTAGCGGGAAGTTAAAAATGAGAAGTCTTGTATTATTTAAAATATTATTTCAGTGTAATACGCTTATCATTATAAGTTTTAAAAACAAATGTAATAAATATACGGCGTGCGATAAAGACATGACAACTACTATATGATGAAATATATTTCGGAATGAATTTCGAAAGTTTTAGTCAAACATTTAGATATGGTAATAATAAAATATCTTCTGTATCACATTGTATAAAATATAATTTATAGCGTTCAAGAAATTTTGATTAATTTTGACTAGCAGAATGTCTTGTTATAAATTATATACAATTCTGTGATTTATTATATTTACTACCTTGAGCAAGTGGAGAGATTGTCAAAAAATGAACAGAAGAAGCGCCTGCACTTTCTCCAAAAATTGTAACATTATTTGGATCACCCCCGAACTTTGCAATATTCTGTTGCACCCATTTTAAAGCCATCACCTGGTCTTTCAAGCCTTGATTACCCGGACAAGCTTCATCTTCCAAATTGAGAAATCCTGGAATTAAATTTTTTTTTTAAAAAAAAAAAAAAAAATAAACAAATTAACGAAATTCAAATTTACCTAAAATTCCTAAACGATAGTTTATCGTAACGAGAACGATATCTTTTTCAACTAGTAAATCAGGACCAAATAGATCGTCATCCCCGGATCCAAAAACGAAACCACCACCATGAATCCAAACAAGAGTAGCTCGAGGGGTATCAGGAGTCAAATTTGTTGAATAAACATTCAAAAAAAGACAGTCATCACTTCCTGATATTTTTTTCGTAATCCAATCAAATTGTGCGCAAATATTACCGAATTTGGTAGCTTCTCTCACTCCAGACCACGGTTCATGAGGCTCTGGATCCTTTAATAAAAATTTACATAAATTATTTCTCTGAGTAAAGTTACTAAAAGACTAAAAACTACAAAACCTTAAATCTCAAAGCTCCGACAGGTGATTTTGCATACGGAATGCCACGAAACGCATAAAAATCCTTTCCATTCATATTCTTCTCAATTGCACCACGCAATTTACCTTGATGGATCTGTACTATTGGAGACTCCATCGTCACGCCAAAAAACGTAAATAAACAGCTTTACTCTACGACTTATCAAGCAATACTAAACTTAACTCGACTATCACCCAGGTCATCAACTGTTATATGCTCAGTGGTACACATATGGGTCTAACTCACGTCATCGGTAAAATATTTACACTATCTTTCTCCCACTGTCTAAACTTTGAATATAATTTATTGATACGTTTCTTTTATTTTTTTCTGTTCCTGCTATTGTTTTAAGCACTGTAATACGTTTAATTTCGGAATAAATTCATAGACCTCCGAAATGTCTTTAAATTAAGTCATCAATTTTCCTAAAAAAGCGATTTTATTTTTACTTTGACCTTTTTTTTTTGCACATTGTCATTTTTCGTAGATGAAATAAGCAATTTTTTTATAATGAACAGAAAAAATTAATTTTTTTATTGAAAAACATTGTCTAAAGGGGAACACCACTGTGACGATCGAAAAAAAGAGGTGATTTTCGAGAATTTTTTTGACAGGGAAAATAAAGGAATTTGCGAATCGGATTTTGTTTATTTTATTAAGGGTACATTAAAGATTATCGCCCTAAATTTTTATTAAAAAATATTTAATTATTACAAAGTTATTAACAATCGCGTAGAGCACTAGAAAAAATTTCCCTCTCCATGGTCGGTTCGATAACTCAAAAACGAATCATCTGAAAATAGAAACCCTAATTGCTTTTTAATCAGTAAGGATGTAGTTATCGTCGCACATACGGAGTTTAAAAAATTTTTATTTTTAAAAATATGGCGACTGATTGAAAATTTTCTTACTATTCTTACTGTTTTTTTTTTGTTTTAATCTGGCTAAAAAAATCTTTAAAATAAGGCCATCTTGCCCAAAAAAAAAAAATTTTTTTTTATAACTTTGGAAAAATTCCGGTGAATTGAGTCAAAGTTGGACGAGAGTAAATCCACTTTATAGTAGAAAGCCACAAAAAATAAATAACGGCTAAGGTGGGCCGTCTTGCCCCACCCTCCCCTATTATTATTTTTACTACCTTCAAGTTTAATCAAAATACTACTAATAAAAAAAAATTAAAAAATCAATTTTAATATATAAGAAGTGAATACAAAAATACACATTCTACGCGAGAAAAATTTATTTATTTCATTTAAATATTAATTAAAGTATTAACGAAGTATTTAATAATTAAAATATTAATGAAAGTATTCTTCAAAAGAATGAATCATGAGCATAAGTACGTCTCAGTACAAAATCTTTTAACATAAAGTACTAGACGATTTGTACTCACGTTTCTGTAGTGTAGTGGTTATCACGTGTGCTTCACACGCACAAGGTCCCCGGTTCGAACCCGGGCAGAAACAATCAATTTTTTGATACATTTAATTACTGTTTCTAAAATTAACATTTGTTGTTTTGTCAATAATTCATATTTTACAATTTTTTCAGAAAAATATGTCACTGGGTTATAATGTATACATAGATTTTGTTGTTAAAATTATTAAAATATTTTTACATTTCTGGTATTTTTATTTAATGACATAACATGAAATGATTTTATTACACTGTTTGCTTTATTTAAAAATCAGTAATAAAAGAAGGGTCACCAAAATCAATTCAATATCCCCTTGGACTGTTTACGTAAATTTATTATTTATATTTTAATTGAGGTAAATAATTTTTTAAGAATAGATACAAATATCAGCATTAGAAAATCAGTTTTTATCCTTAATTACTAATTTGATTTCGTTAATTTTAGATGAACTAAGACGTATATATATATATTCATATGAAGAAAAATCAATAGTCGACTTATTAGAATTTATGCAACTAACGAAAAGCAATTCAGCAGTACAAATAGAAGTACACAGAAAGAAAAAAAGTCTTGAGTCAAGCGTAAATTTTCTTAAATCAAGAAAATCGTTAGGAAGACTGAAAATTTCTTGAATGAAGTTAAAATTTTTTTAACGAAGTTAAATTTTTTTAAGCCAAGAAAATTTCTTCTTGCTCCAAAATAACTTCAGTCTTCTTTATAATTTTTTTGGTTCAAGAAATTTTTTTTTTCTGTGTAGATTTCTCGGAATTACTAAAAAAATTAAAAAAAGTAATAAATAGTTACGCAAGATATTGAATAAATAGTTTTATAAGAATTTTAATGACATTGACAAACTAATGGTTGACATAAATGTTGGAAGATAAAAAAAAATTTATGACACGCATAAAGTCATGTAATTGAAGAAAAATAAAATCTTTGAAAGCATATGAAAAATTCTACTTTATTTTGGTATTGATAATAATTACATTGAGAAAATATATAAATATTATCCAGACAAGGATTTCTTGACCATTATATTAATTAAATTTTATTACGCACTTATGAATAGCTTCATTTTAATAAATTCATTCAGTTCTTCAGAACATAAAATATGTTATTGTGCCTGCAAAAATTTTTTCAATAAACGTATTTTTTTTCTTCGAGTATTGAAAGTACTAATTTCAGCTTTTTTTTTTGTTGTATTTCATGCAAAATATTTGACTGTCTAATGAGTTTAAAGTCATCAGATATCTCTAATCACAGAAATTCTGTAAGACTATTATTAGTCTTTAATTTCCATTTTATCGAAATTAATTCTGATGAAGATGACTCTACATTTGGACTTCTGAATAATAAGATTATTGTAATTACTGAAAAAATCTTTATTTCATTTATATATTGCTTTTATAGAGATAAATAATAAGTTTCTAACCCATCGAAATTTTTAGTGAAATATTAAAAGAAAATTTAGCAAAGATAAATAAATTATTGAGTTCTTCTTTTTTTACAATAACAATGTTTTCTGTTTTATGTTAATCATATAATATTCTTCATTTAGAAATTTAATCATACAGAATTGTTTTACACGAGTAATCAATAGTTACGCAAGATGTTGAATTAATAATTTTATATAAACTTCAATGACATTGACAAACTAATAGTTGGAATTAATTCTCGAATAATTTACTATATAAATTATTTATTATAGACTATGGAAGATATAAAAAAATTAATGATGCGTGTAAAGTCAATTGATTGAAGAAAAACAATATCTTTAAGAGCATATTAATATTTTTAGTTCATTCTGGCATCGAAATTAGTTGATTTGTTCTAGAGATATCTAGTTTTAAAAAAAATTAACGAAAAACGTTTTTTAAATGTAATTTTTCTGTTTGTAATCAGATCGGAGTTCTTTTCAAGAATTATTGTCAAATTTTCTTAACCACGCTAAATCCCGCCTAGCGTTCTAAAATCCGATCATTTGTCCGAAAGTTTTTACAGCTCAAGTATTTTCAAAAAAGTGTTTTAATGAATACAAACTAGAATTTTCAGCTTGAAGAGAACAAAAGCGCATAACAATTCTATATATGTTGGAGCTTAAAGATTTCAAAATATCTGTCAAACTATGTTTTTAATTTTACTAACTTTTTTTGTCATTCTAATCCCAGGTAAGGGTGAAGAGGGTTAATTGAACCATTCGAATAAAAAAATCGAAAAAATTGAAAAAACGCTTCATGCTCTTAGAATTAGATTCTAATATATTAAACTCAGATATGATCAAAATTTGAAATCATTGCGATTAATAAATTTTGAAAAATTGAGATTTTTTTATTTTTAGGCATGTAAACTTTTTTTTCGGCTGGTGACAAATTGTTTACTAATATTTCAATTTTTTAATTAATTGATAAAGTTTGAATTGTAATCGTTGTATATACTTATACTTTATAATCCTTAACTTTGTTTATAGTAATATAATAGTTTATTTATTTATTATTTACTATTAATTGTTGTAAAATTATATGGGGTCAATTGAACCAGCAGTCCAGGGGACGATTGAACCATACGGAAAAGCATGGGACATGCGCACGCATCTTGACTCTACGTGAAAAAACTCGGGGAAAAAACCTAACAATTTAATGAACTGAATTTATGATGAAAATTATTTTTAAATTGATTTTCAATTTATTTAATATAATATCTGTGCATTAAAACGGTGCAACAGTAATATTAGCAAGTATCAATTAATATATTATTTATTAAAAGTTCGGGTTTGAGTTTTAAATATTATTGGTTCAATTGACCCCAAGCAGTGGTTCAATCGTCTCCGAGCGGGGATCAATTGAACCATTCGACGCGTTTGGATAAATTAATCATTTTTAAAAATTCACGTTGTTTAT
The DNA here is from genome assembly GCA_000956155.1 of Cotesia vestalis. Classification (NCBI taxonomy): domain Eukaryota; kingdom Metazoa; phylum Arthropoda; class Insecta; order Hymenoptera; family Braconidae; genus Cotesia; species Cotesia vestalis. Next base: position 8,672 of record JZSA01006110.1, read on the forward strand.
TGACTAATTTATGTATTGATAATGATAGTAGATATAATAAACTACCATTCCAAGAAAAAAAAATTATTATTTAATTTCAATTCGAATAGTAAAAAATTACTAAACTTTTTTTGGTTCAATTGACCCCCTCTCTTCCACTATTTCTAACTAATGCATTATTACTTAATTACAATCTAACGTTTATTGATAACGTTTTTGTAAATTTCAGTGACTACAGTGACAATACTGATGGCTTCTATGTACTTGATCTTGTATTAGGCAGTCGATACTGTATTTATGATATACCAAATTGTATACCTTTTTACCACAAATGGATTATCGCAAATTTCAAGTTCCAATTGTACAATAAAAAAAGTCCATGCTACAATACTTCAATAACTTTGAATCCTGAAAAAATATCAACTATACAAAAGGACATAGAAGAAAAGTGGTCCAACGATCTTCAATCAACCCAAAGAGATTGGCAATTTAGCGGCTCTTGCAGCCTCAGAATTCCAGAACTTGATGACGAGTATAAATTTTTCAAGAAATCAATCGACTTGTATGACAAATTCAATATCGCTAAAATTTTAGATAATGAAGATATCACTGTCAAAGGTGATTATTCTATTGATAAAATTTCGGACGCTATTTCAAAAGCTTTGGGTGGAAAACATGCTCAACTTGGATGTCTTAGTAGATTTGATCCATTGAACATAAAGGTAAATGGTTTTTTTTAAGTTTTATGATTATTTTATTTTGCTGACATTAAAGGATCAATTGTTTCAGAACGACGGTGTTGACCAAATCAACGAAGTGATTATATTCTTTGATAAACAATTCAATCCGATAGATAACCCCGGATGGAAGAAGTATTTATTTTGGGAATGTCCACAGAATATCATTGTTCATTATGGTCTCGATTAAGATTATTAATATTAAAAAAGATTGGTACTAAAATATTTTAATTCATTCAATATGTCGCACGCATACTTAGAAACCTGCAAGGTCATCATAGAACTAAATATTTCACGCTGTGTTGACGAAATTATTTACAATTTTTATATTTTTATCGAAATAAAGCAAAGAAAATATAAATATGCTCATTGTTTATTGTAAACTAGGTTTATAAACAAGTAGATTCATTTTGTTGAATAGTTTCTACTATTTGTCGCAATATGTTAGTCTCTTTAATCATACTGAGTTCTTTGCCGATTTTTAAGCAGTTGTACTCTTTTGAATCATCAACAGGTTGCCATTTGACAGATATTAAATCTGACGTTTCAGTAACTGGATTTCTGTAACAAAATTATTCAATTAGATCATTAGCACTTCACTTGGTACATTTATTAAATAATCAATTTTTTAATCAATAAATTTAAAATTCTATTTTATGTTATACTATATCATATTATATCTTTACATTTAATATAATACACTAGTCACAAAAATTGAGGGATATAAAAAAAATTCGAAATTTTTGGGTGATTTTCAACGAGCTGTAACTCCGAGGAAAATGATTAAACACCAAAAAAAAAAAGCAATTGTAGCTCCAAGTGTCTAGTTTTCAGACATGAATATAAAAATTTTTATCATGTTCGGGTCTGGAGAAATCCTAAAAAAAATACAAAAAAAAATTTTCCAAATTTTTTCTCGTCTTAAAAAAAGTCTACGGGCTTCAAAAAATTTTTTTTCATTGTTTCGCTGCAAAGCTTTTTTAGATAATGTAATTCCCTTAAATTTAACGTAATCAAAAAGCCTATACGATGATTTGCCGCGGAGTTATCGTCAGTAAAAGCAAAAAAGTACTTTTTTACTTTGATAATCAATAACTCTGGAAATAATGATTGTATAGAAAATCGAAGGACGGTTTTAAAAACTTCACAATATTCTCTATAAGATACCGTTAATAGCCTTTGTCAAAAAAATTTTTGTTAATTGAAAATTTTAACTGAAAAAACGACAAAAATTCGCATAATTAAGGATATTTGGATAACTTAGTATAACTTTGGATAAAATGGATGAACAAAGGATATCGTCGGTAATTTTTTAACCTTCGTCCCCTGAAATCCCTGAACAATTCAAAGCGCTGCGATTTTTTTTTCATAGTGCTCCGAAGCTTCAAATTCTTTGTTTTTGCAAAAATCACCATGAATCTTAAAAACCATTTTATACATAAATAAATGAAAATTTTCAAAAAAAGTGCTTCGCTCTTCGATAGATAATTTAATTATCTATCGAAGAGCGAAGCGTTTTTTTTAAATTATATCTTATACATGAACAAAATATGTTTGAAAATTAACTATCAACCGCTCTTAATATCAAGAAGATTTATTTAGATTGCATGTACGTTAAACTTGACAAAATATACTTTATAATTAAAATCCAAGTACTTTTTCTTATTCCCTTGTGGAAATTTTTGGGACTTTTCTCTAGAAAAACCCTTAAGAACTCTGAGAAAGTCTTTAGAAGTCTTTGGAAGTCTTTTTCCGAAAAAAAACCCAAAAATTTCCACAAGGGTTTCTTCGTTTTTTGTCACATTTGGACTTGATTTATTGTTATTACTCGCACAAGTAGATATTGACTATTAAAATCAAATATTTATGAATTTGTCCGAAGTAGATGGAAATAATTTGAAGGTCACAAAAATACATAATTAGGAAGCAATCAAGTTATCTCTCTCATTTTATAATGAATAAATCTAACGTTCAAACAAACATCTTACCTAATCTCCAGGTGTAAAGTGGAATTTTTGTAATACTTTGTTAGTAAACAAGCATGTTTATAGTCAATAATTTGACGTCAAAAATATATTTTGGTACCGTTTTGTTCATTATAAAAACGTAAAGAAGTAGTGGGGTTTATGTTTGACTTTACCCCTTCTTTATTTATAAAATATAAGATTATTCATTTTAAAATCCCTTCCAGTCATCGGTCATCACTATATAAAGATCTGCTTAAGTTGAGAGCTATTTATTTTATATTGAGATTTGGTTAGAATAATTATAATAAGCATTTGTTACCATGAATATTATGAAGAATATTTTTCTTGTGACAACGATTGTTGCTGTATTATCAGTTGGTGAAGGGTATGTATTATAAACTTATTGGTTTAATGTATAAACTAATTATATTTTAAAAAATTTCTGTGTCAATAGATTTAAGGATCAGAGGTCCAAGCGACATGACACCTCAATAAGAATTAAACGAACATCTTACGCACCACCTCCTCCAGTACCATTGTAAGTTTTGAATCCTGACATTCTTTTCTACACAGAAAAAAAAATTTACTTGAATCAAGTAAATAATTTTGAAGAATTTCATCTTCTTGGTTTGTTGAAAAATTTTTAAGTTAAGAAATTTCACTTGGTTTAAGCAAATTTTACTTGATTCAACAATTTTTCGTCTTGATCCAAGACAAGGAGCTTCTTCAAAATTATTTTCTTGGTTCAAGAATTTTACTCTTGATTCAAATTAATTCTTTTTCCAATGTATCATTAGGGTGTGCCAAAATGTAACTTCCTTGATGGACCTTTTAAAATTGTCATTTTAAGTGTTAAAGATTTATTTAATTTTTATAGAATTTTTTAACAGGAGTTTTGTTCGGTCAAATTTTGAAATTTTGAAATTCTAGCAAAAATGTCTAAACAAAACTCCTGGTAAAAATTCTATGAAAATCAAATAAATTCTTAACGCTCAAAATATGTCAGGAAATGCCTAAACACAACTCCTGTTAAAAGCGGAACTCAAAATTTCAATTTTCAGAGGTCCAACAAGGAAGTTACATTTTGGAATACCCTAGTGTATTATAGTAGGGGAGAAGGGGGTCAATTGAACCATTCGAAATAAAAAATCGAAAAAATTGAAAAAACGCTTCATGCTCTTAGAATTAGATTCTAATATGTTAAATAATATTTCAATTTTAATTAATTGATAAAGTTTGAATTGTAGTCGTTGTATATACTTATACTTTATAATCCTCAACTTTGTTTATAGTAATATAATAGTTTATTTATTTATTATTTACTATTAATTGTTGTAAAATTATACGGGGTCAATTGAACCAGCAGTCCCGGGAACTTAACAATTTGATAAACTGAATTTATAATGAAAATTATTTTTAAATTAATTTTTAATTTATTTAATAGTAAACTTTTTTTTCGGCTGGTGACAAATTGTTTACTAATATTTCAATTTTTTAATTAATTGATAAAGTTTGAATTGTAGTCGTTGTATATACTTATACTTTATAATCCTCAACTTTGTTTATAGTGATATAATAGTTTATTTATTTATTATGTACTATTAATTGTTGTAAAATTATATGGGGTAAATTGAACCAGCAGTCCAGGGGACGATTGAACCATACGGAAAAGCATGGGACATGCGCGCGAATCTTGACTCTACGTGAAAAAACTCAGGGAGAAAACCTAACAATTTAATGAACTGAATTTATGATGAAAATTATTTTTAAATTGATTTTCAATTTATTTAATATAATATCTGTGCGTTAAAACGGTGCAACAGTTATATTAGTAAATAACAATTAATTTATTATTTATTAAAAGTTCGGATTTGAGTTTTAAATATTATTGGTTCAATTGACCCCAAGCAGTGGTTCAATTGCCTCCGAGCGGGGGTCAATTGAACCATTCGATGCGTTTAGATAAATTAAGAATTTTTTTAAATTCACGCTGTTTATTGACTAATTTATGTATTGATAATGATAGTAGACTTAATAAACTACCATTCCAAAGAAAAAAAAATTATTATTTAATTTCAATTCGAATAGTAAAAAATTACTAAACTTTTTTTGGTTCTATTGACCTCCTTTGTCCTTACAACTACACTCATACTGATTAAAAAATTATTTTCTTTTCTTTTTGTAATAATTGAAAAATCCAAAACTTGACGCGCCATCGAGATACATTTTTTTGACTACTATTAAATTTTTTTTTTTTTTAATAAATATTTTTGTCCACTTTTTAAGTGATATATTATTTCTTCAAAGTTTAAAAATTTTTGTTCATGTTAATTAAGAAAAAAATTCATCTAAATTCGCTAAATTTAAGGACTCTAGGCCATCGGATTTCCTTAAGAATTCATTAAATTGATTAAATTTTATTGAAAACATACAAGTAGCTTCCTTAGAATTAATTAACAATTATTCGAAGAAATTCGATCAATTCTTCAGAGCAGAAAATATATTTTCGATAATTATCAAGAATATATGTTTTTTGTCAGGAAAATTTTTTTTAATAAGCGTATTTTTGTTTTTTACAGTACTGAGTACTAATTTTGGCTCTTCCTTTGTTGTATTTTATACAAAATATTTGTCTCTTTAGTCATACTAAGATCTTCAGATATTTTTAAACAATTGTATTCTTTAGGATCATCAACTGGCATCCATTCAACTGACAATACTTCTGATCGTTCTGAATTTGGATTTCTGAAATAAAATCATCATTATTAACCAATTAACTGATTATAAATACAAAATTAATTATAATTTTTTAATAATATAATTACCCAGTCTTAGCAAAATTAGTCCACAAATTAACAAATCTTTGTTGGATCAAATGTAAAGTCGAATTAGGAGCCGGCGGTCTCAATTGTAGGAACTTCAACATTTTAGGATAAAATATAGAGAACAATTCTTCAGCGTGACTTGTACCTAAATTAATAATTCCAATAATTATTTATCGATTATAATAATGTTTTTATTAAAGATTGTTAGAGATAGTACCTGGTATGCTGGATGCAAAAATTATTTGTACTAGCGAAGTATCTTTTGCGTAATAATCGAATTTATACAAGTAAGATGGTACGTCAGGAATTGAAGCTTGAATTTTAACTACCTCCTGGATATCCATTACAAAATATGCTGCACTTAGTAAATTTACGTACTCTTTAATATTTTCCAGTGAGACTTTCTTATCCTCCATGAAAAAGTTTTTAATGTCACTCACGGATATGTTTTGGTTATGGAGAAATCGCTTTGTGTGTTCATGTATCAAATATTTATCGTGATCAGAATCTATTTGAGCGAATTGATCATCTTCAATAGCTAAACAGAAATTTTTAGAGGAAATTAAAAAAAGTTATTGTTTTAACAGTATTGAATTCCCGTGTAAAAAAAAATTATCCTAAAATTGTCCTAAAAGTATCCTAAAATTGTCATAAAAGTGTCCTCAAATTGTCATAAAAATATCCTAAAGTAGTCATAAAATTGTCAGAAGTATCCTAAAATTGTCTTAAAAATGTCCTAAAATTTTCATAAAAGTATCCTAAAATTGTCCTAAAATTATTATAAAAGTGTCCTAAAATTCATAATAGTGTCCTAAAATTGTCATAATATTATTCTTATATTTTACATAAAAGTATCCTAAAATTGTCATAAAAGTACTTTTTACAATATTTTTTCTCTGAGTAATTGCGACAATATTTTTCTAAAATCGAAATTTCATTTCGGTTCGGTGTCATGAATTTGTCATAAAAATGTCCTAAATAATGTCACGTTTAGGATCCTAAGCTTATGACTCTTTTAGGACAACTTTTTTTTACACGGGTTATCTCTAATTTTTATTAAAATATTCAAATGCTAGTTAAAAGCTGGTATAATTTACCTGTCACGAAAATAATTGCTTCATCATTGTTGTGGCCGATGATATGGGGTACTTTGATACCAGACTTTATTGCTTCGTCTACCGGAATACTTAAAAATGGAGTTTTTGATTTGGAGTCTACTGATGGAATGAACGGATTTATAAATTCCCAATAATTCTATGAATAAAATTATATCTTAAAAAACATGAAAAATTAGAGCAAAGAAAAACTTATTCAAGGCAAAGGAGTATTTTTTTAACTAAAGCTAAGAAAAAAATTTCTTTTGAAAAAAATTACCATTGTTGTGGCAAGAAGTTAATTTGTAGAAAATTTTATTTTTTAGCTGAAGTAATTAAAGTTTTTCTCACATCAGTAACTTTCTTGTATTTGAAAAAAAGGTTTCTAGATTAGGAAAAGAATAATTTTAGATAAAAATTTACAAGGTGACTATTCAAAAATTTACATCAAGAAAAGTTTTGATTTCTTCAGCTAAAAATTGAAATTCTTGAAAACTGTCAACAAATTAATTTTTTTAATAAAAATGCCCATTTTTTTCGAAAGAAAGTTTGTCCCTCAGTCTATAAAGTTATAATTTAGATAATTAATTAGAGTTGCGGTCTTCATTTTTGGCCGTAAAAAATATTTTTTTCGATAATTTATTAAAAGAGTTTTTAATTTTGATAAATTGAAAATAAAAAATAACTAAGAAATAAAATATTTTTTAGAAAATTTTTCTAACTGAATTTTTTAATTTCTTATGGCCATAAATACAATAATTCATTATATTATACAAATATTACGTACCGACCAAGTCTTCAGAGGTTTTTCAGCTTCAATTATACTGTATGGGTCAGCACTTTGTAAAAATTCAATTAGTTGTTTAGTATCAGTAGTTTTGTTTCCAAGTGTTTCGGCTATTTTTTCTACGTTTTTTTTCATGGAAGGTGACAATACTTTTGCCCATGGAGCTGTTGCTACTCCAGATTGTAAGATAGCTCGATGAAACAATCCTAAAAAAAAAATAATTATTATTTGTGAAAAATTATACAATAAATATATTAATTATTTCGGACCTTGAGTTAATGGAGAAATTGTTAAGTAATGAACAGAAGCTGAACCAGCGCTTTCACCAAAAATTGTAACTTTATTTGGATCACCACCAAATTGTGCAATATTTTGTTGTACCCATTTCAATGCCATTACTTGATCCTTCAACCCTTGATTACCTGGTGCTTCTTCAACGTCCAAGTTCAGAAAACCTGAAATTTATTAATTTCTACTTTTAATTTAATCAAGAAATTTTTATTTATATAAATGATCAATTGAAGAAATGAAAAATTTTGTGCAACTAAAATTTTTCATTAAAAATTTTATATTCATTTTTATTTTAACGTTTAATCGTAAATTTTTATTTAAAATTAACTTAAAGTTCAATAATAAGCTTTTTTTCTAATAATTAAGTAAATAGGGAAAGGGGGGGGGGCAAAATGGGTCCCCTAAAATTTTCAATATGCAAAGATATTTGGGAGCAAAATGGGCCCTTAACATTTTCAACACACAGTGTTTGAGAGGTAAAATGGGCTGATTAGACTTCAAAAACTAACGAATATTTTTCAGTTAAACGGGTTCTAGAATTTTTGTATTATAGAAATCATAAAAAAATTAAACAAGTTATACTTTTCTATTATTTGTTCTCTCATACTAATAATAACACCATTTGGGCATATAAAGTTATATAAAAATTATATATGACCATATTGAACCATATGAGATCATGTATGAACCTATAAAATTTTTTATATGATCATATATGGACAATTACACCTTATATGGACATATAAAACCACATAAAAATTATTTATGAACATATTGAATCATATAAGATCAGATATGAATCAATAAAAATTTTTACATGATCATATATGGGTAATTAGACCTTATATGGGCATATAAAGCCATATAAAAATGATATATGACCATATTGGACCATATAAGATCAGATATTAACCTATAAAATTTTTTATATGATTATAGTAACACCATAGTAGCTACACTATCATCACAAATCTTGGTCGTAATTGCCGTTGGGAAAATTATCATCAAGGAAAATTTTTTTCATAAAATTTAATTGCGAATTTTTTTTAATTTTATTTTCCCTTAATTAAAACCCAAAAGGCATAATCCAATGACAGGGTTACTCAATAAAATTATTTATAATAAATTAATAATATTGGCAGAGCTGCAAAAAAATTTTTTTAATCATTCTACACTAAAAAAAAAAAAAAAATAACTTGAATTAAAAGAAAAATTTTTGAATCAAGAAAATAATTTTGAAGAAATTCTTTGCCTTGAATCAAGACGAAAAATTCTTGAATCAAACAAAATTCTCTTAAACCAATAAAAATTTCTTAGTTTACAAATTTTTCTTCTCAGATCAAGAAGAAAAATTTTTTCAGTTAATAAATTTAATTTTCAAATTATTGATGGAATTTTTAATTAAATAATTGATAGAAAAATCAATTATATTATTTTTTAATATTTAGACAGTAAAAAAAATTAAATTAAAAAAAATTTTTTTTTTTAACATTTTTAAAATTAAATCTAGACTGTTCTTCAAAATTATTTACTTGATTCAAAAATTTTTTTTTTCTGTGAATATAAAATATAATATTACATCATATAATTCAAATTTTGATCAATTAAATTAATAATAAATCCCTTTAATAAGTTAAATCTAAGTTGTACATACTATTAGGATTATTATAAAAAATTATAGAAAACGATTGCTACCCTGAGATATGAGTATAGAATCGAGAGAGCCAGCTGATGATGATTAAAACAAAATATATCAAGTTTAATTTCACTTCTCAATTTTTTAAATTTTGATAGACAAAAAAAAATTAATACTATAAACTTGCCAAAAGGTCAAAAAAAGTAAAACAAGTTGAAAAACTCATAAAAATTTTCTGAAGGTGGCTTCGCATCATGAGTTGAGCAAAAAAATGTAGATTTTAACTAAAAATAACAATAGCTAACGAAATTTAAATTGTTGTGCAAGAAAAAACAAATACAACATGCTTACAAATTCACGAAAATTTATTTAAAATTATTTAAAAAATGGCCATTATTTATGATAGTATTGAATAATCAATATATACAATATAAAAAATTTACCTATAATTCCAAGTCGGTAATTTATGGTAACTATAACGACATTTTTCTCAACAAAATAATCCGGGCTATAAATGTCATCGTTTCCTGAACCGAAGAAATAAGCACCTCCATGGATCCAAACGAGCACAGCCATTGGTTCCTTGGGCTTTAAATTAGTTGTGTAGACGTTAAGAAACAAACAATCTTCCTTTCCCATCATCTGTCGCGTGAGAAGGTCTTGTTGCGCACACACATTACCAAACTTTCTGGCATCTCTGACACCAGTCCATGGCTCTGCTGGTTCTGAGTCTTTGAATCTCAACGCCCCGAGGGGTGGTTTCGCGTACGGAATACCACGGAATACATAAAAGTTATTGCCATAGATATTCTTTTCTTGAATACCTTGCAATTGGCCTTGTTGAACCTGTACAATCGGTCTATCCACTGAATCAACAGGCAAGTTGGCACTTTCTATGATTTTTACAACGAAACTAAATAATATCAAGTTGTATAAATATCTCAATTTCCACCCCATCGTTGGTTGTATCGTCAATATGCGGTCTCGATAAATTTCTTCTCAGCTTCCTGAGGCCTACAACACACTATTCGTAATCGGTACAAAGTGTCGGCTTTTATATAAATTCCACTAATTTATTCTTCGCCTATTATACGCATTTCAACGATTTGCAGGATAATTATAAGATTTGCGTTCCTTTTTGTGTCATAATAAGTCTATCAAGTGGACATTTCCGCTGCATCATAAGTATTACCGTGTAGGAAAATAAAAAAAAATAATTGATGCGTGCATTTAGAACCTAGCAATTAAGAATTGATGAATAAATTCAATAAAAAGCAGTATTATATGCTTATAAATATTTTTTTTTTTTCATTTAATCGTTAAACTTCTTCTGGGAACGATCGACCTTGCTGATCATTCTCAACAAGTGTTTGATGCGTGTTAATTTGAACTGAAAATAAGTTTGATCTTTTGATAAAATTTCTTGGACAGCAAAAAGTTAATTGTGAATATTAACTTCAAATGAATTTCTGAAGATATTACATTGTTTTAAATTAAAAAAATTTCTTCAACTTTGTTCGATACATATTTTTTATTTAAAAATTTAATCGTTCAAAAAAATTTTATAAGAGTAATAAATAGTTATGCGAGATATTGAATCAATAGTTTTATATAAATTTTAATGACATTGATAAACCAATAATGGATTTTAATATTCGATTAATTTACTGTATAAATAATTTATGATTAAGTATGATAGATAAAAAAAAATTCTGATGCGTATAAAATCAAGTAGTTGAAGAAAAACAATATCTTTGAGAGCGAATTAATAATTCTAGCTTATTTTAGTATTGAAAATACTACATTGAAGAAATGTATAAATATTGTCGAGAGAAGTGTTTTTTGGTTTAAGAATTTATTGAAAATCATTTAATTTACTAAATATAACACATAGTTTTGCGTCATTGCGTCAAAAAAAGTGTTAAAAATTTTTGTTCTAAATATTTAACACTTTTATAAATAAATTCAACATTTATTATGTTAAATCAACACAAAAAAGTGTTAAATTTTTACATAAAAATTTTTAACACAAAATTTTTTGACGCAATGACGAAAAATTTTTTACTGTGCATGCTCGTTTTGCTTGTGGTTTTAAATATTTAAATAATAGTTTAAAAAAACTAAAAAACACGCTTTTTATATAAAACCGAACTAAAAAAATAGAAAATAAGTTTTAATAAATTTAAATTAAGAATAGTGTTAAAAATTTAAATAAATATAAATTAATAATAGTGTAAATAAAAAAAATGTATTTTATTTTAAAAAAAGCGTGGGGTGCTTTTTAAGATATTATAAAAATGATAATCACTCTACTCATGTCTGTCAATAGAATATTTATATCTATTGACCCATGCACACCTCGCTTTTTTTAAAATAAAATTCATTTTTTTTATTTTTTATTATTATTATTAATTTATATTTATTAAAATTTTTAACACTTGTTAATTTAAATTTATTGAAACTTATTTTTTTAGTTCGGTTTGCTATGAAAAGCGTGTTTTTTAGTTTTTTTTTAAAACTATTATTTATTTTCTACTTTTTATTTTTGTTTATTTATAAAATTTTTTTTTTTTAATTTTATTAAACTATTATATGCTTTGTTAAATTGAAAATTCTCTTTGGTGATGAAAAATTTGTTAATATTAGATAAATTGGCTAAAGATAATGGTTGGACATTAAAATTTTTGCCTTATCGACTAGATGAAAATTATATAAATTAACAAAAATCTTATTTTGCAAATTCAAAAATGGAATAATTTTTTCAAATTAGTGTATTGTCATCGGTCCTCGATAAATCTACAAAGTTAGAACGAAATCTGGCCGTATAAAGTGGGTCAAAATCGCGCCAAAAGGAGTCGGTTACAAACAAACATACAAACATACAGGTGAAGCTAATAGAAAAAGCGTATAAAATAAAATAAAAAAAAAAAAGCGTGTAAAAATTAATTTCTTGGCAAAATAATATCAATGTCTGCTTTCATTGAAATAGACAAATATCTTTTGTTGCTCACCGACGTCTACAGTACAAGGGATGGACCCTACTACTGCTACAACTTCTTCAGCGATGCTATTGGTGATATAAAATTTGAAAATTCTATACATTAAAAGCACCCTATTAGCAACCACATGCGAGAAGAAAAAAAAACTTAATTCTGTACTTTTCATTAAAAATAAAAAAACTTAACAGGAATAATTATTTGATAATAATTGCAATTATATTTTTTTTTATTTGATAACTTTTGAATAAATAAAAAACATAAAATAATAGATATCGCTCTTAGTCATCCAGCGGTGTAAGTAGTTATCCTTAGAATTATAATAATTATCCGACTCAGAATTATAATAATAGTAATAATAATATTAGTCAAGCTGTACATTATTTTGTAAATGATAAAAATTAATTACAAAATCTATAAAAAAGATGTATAAAATTTTACTTGAATATGTTAAAATGTTTTATTTGGATTAAATAACAATTATTTGAATAAATTCGATCAATTTTTCAGAACAGAAAATATATTCTTGATTGTTTCCAAGAAGATAAGTTTTTGTGCCAAAAAATTTTTTTCAGTAAATATATTTTTGGTTCTTACAAAATCACTAATTTTGGCTCATCTTCTGTTGTATTTTGTGTAAAATATTAGTCTCTTTAATCATGCTAAGATCTTTAGATATTTCTAAACAATTGTATTCTTGATGGTCATCAACTGGCATCCATTCAACTGACAATACTTCTGATCGTTCTGAATTTGGATTCCTGTAGAAAATTAATTTTTTTCTATTTAATGGTATTACCGACTTATAAAGTAAAAAGAAAAAAGAAAAGGTTTTATTTTTGATCCCTGAGAAGAATAGAGAAATGAAAAAATTGCAAAAAAACGAACCCAGTTTTAGCAAAGTTCGTCCATAATTCAATGAATCGTTGTTTAATTATGTTCTCTGTTGAGTCAGAAGCAATCGGTTCAAACCCAAAAAGTTTCATTAATTTTGGATAGAAAAGAAAGAGCAGTTCTTCTCCATGTGCCGTTCCTAAAACAATGTACTTGATTTTACTCAACTCAAACCATCATTAATCGTTACAAAAACAATACCTTCTAAATCGGTACCAAACAGTTTCTGCATAATCGCAGTTTCATTTGAATAATAATCAAATTTATACAAATACGTCTGCACGTCAGGAATGGAAGGTTGAATTTTAATAATATCATGGATATTAATCAAAAATAATCGGGCTGTAACTACATCAACAAACGACTGAACATTCTCAGAAGCGACTTTTTTGTCACCCATAAAAAATTTTGTGATATCATCTAGAGATACGTTTCGCTCTTGCAAGAATTGTTTTTCTTCAGGATGCAGTAAGAACGTGTCTCGTTCAGCTTCTAGCTTTGCGTATTGATCATCCCGTAGACCTGAATATTCATTTTTATATTACAAAAAATCGATAAGTAACCATTCATCATATATTACTTTTTTTACTTAAGTGTAATTTACAATCTAGATGACTAATCAATATCTATAACTTTATATAATACCTGCCACAAAAATAATCGCCTCCTTGCTTGTGTAACCAATTATATGAGGGACTTTGATACCTGATTTAACCGCTTCTTTTACTGGAATACTTAGAAACGGATTTTTAGATTTTGAATCAACCGAGGGTACAAAACTAAGTTTTAGATCCAAAAAATTCTAAAATTTTTTTAAATATTAAAATTTTTTTTGTAAATTTTCTAATACTTATACTTATTTTCAGTCTATAAATTTCTTACCATCGCTGTCGGAGAGAAGAATTTTTGGTCCGCCGCGACTAGACTGACTAAATCAGCGTTTCTTAAAAATTCAATAAGTTCTTTAGTGTCAGTAATATTTCTTCCTAATTTTTCGGCTATATTTGCAGCTTCTTCTTTCATAGAATAACCTACACTGGCCCATGGATTTGAAGCAACACCACTTTGGATGATAGCTCTTTGAAACAATCCTAAGTAAACATAAAAAAATGATTAATTATTTTAAACGAACGATTTATCTTAAAACAACACAATAATTTTCAAACAAAATTTTTTATTGTGTAGATAAAAGACATAAAAATAGTAACCTTCAGCTAATGGAGAAAGTGTTAAATAATGAACAGAAGCACCACCTGCGCTTTCGCCAAAAATAGTTACTTTGTTCGGGTCACCTCCAAATTTTTTAATGTTTTGTTTCACCCATTTCAAAGCCATAACTTGATCTTTCAAACCTTGATTACCTGTTGCTTCTTCATCATCCAAATTTAAAAAACCTATAGCATGTAATAATTGTTGGTAATTTATTTACAAATACAAATATATAAAAAAAATTTTTTTGATTTGCCCGTGTAAAAAGAAATCGTCTTAAAATTGTCATTTGTTTAAGATCTTAAACGTGACACAAACCAAGAATATTTTAAGACTTTTTTAAGACGCTAAAAAAAAATTTCGAGAGCAGATTTTTGAAATTTGGTTCTCGAATTTGTTATGAAACTAAGACGATATCACAGCGACAGCTCCGGAAAATTATTATAGAGAGTCTTAAAATAGTCTTAAAATAATCTAAAATTTGTCTTAAAAAAATCTTAAAATAGTTTTGAAAAAATCTTAAAATAGTCTTAAAAAATCTTAAAATAGTTTTAAAAAAATCTTAAAAAAGTTGAAAAAAAATTTTTCGAGACTATTTTAAGATGAGCTAACAGCCACAGAGCCCCAGAATATTAAAACGGAGCGTCTTAAAAAAGTCTTAAAATTTTCCGATAATAAGTTTTCAAAAATTTCAAATTCAATTTAAAAAGAGCGTACTTAAAAATGAAGCGGTTAGAAAATTGTAAAATCGTCTAAAAATTAATTTTCATAACAAAGTCGAGAACCAAATTTCAAAAATCTGCTCTCAGAATTTTTTTTTGGTGTCTTAAAAAAGTCTTGATTTGTGTCACGTTTAAGATCTTAAACGACAATTTCAAGGCGATTTTTTTTACACGGGTGTTTCTTGAATTAATTATTAAACAGTATTATTTTTGAATATTTTCTAATTTTAACTTTCTCAAAAACCAAATTATTTTTGTTTATTTTATCAAATTTTGTGATTTAAAAATGATACAAAAATTATCCTGCCCGATAAGTCAAGCTATTTTTAAAATTTTAATCTTATCAAAAGACGTAAGTTAGTTGCCATGATACAAAGATCAAAATCTCTCCAGATAAATTAATAAATATAATTTTATAAGATGCGAATAATTGATTTTTTTGATTATCATAAAATATAAAAATTACCTAACATTCCCAAACGATAATTTATTGTCACTAAAATAATGTCTTTGTTCATAAAATAATCTGGACCGTAGACATCATCGTTTCCCGATCCCAAAATAAAAGCACCGCCATGGATCCAGACAAGCACAGCCAGTGGTTCATCAGGATTCAAATCTCTTGTGTAGACGTTCAAATTCAAACAATCTTCGCCTCCGACAACTTTCCCCGCAAGAAAATCTTTTTGCGGACATACATTTCCATATTTACTCGCATCTCGTACACCAGACCACGCTTCAGCTGGTTCCGGGTCCTTTTATAATGTCAAGAAAATAGCAAAAGTATTTAATTAATTATGCAGATAAACTAAATAGAGCGTAAAATTATACGAACCTTGAATCTTAACTCCCCAGCGGTAGATTTTGCAAACGGAATCCCTCGAAACGCATAAAAATTACTTTTTCCATCGACGTTAGTTTCTTGAATACCTTGCAATTGACCCAGTTCTAAATTTACTATCGGTCGAGTTGATGAATTATTGGTAGGCAAATCACTGGATAAAACTGTTTGTGTTAAGAAAGTAATTAATACTACATAGAGCATGGCTCTTAATATATTTTCAATCATTTCGCGATGCTAACAATGACAACTTTTATTCCGCCGCGATCTAATGCACTATTTATTGATAAAAGACACTATCGGTTATTATAGAAATCGCGATAATTTACTCTCCCTTCTCTCGTTATATTCACTACACGTGTTGTCGATTACTCATAGACAAATAATAATCTCCGGCTGGAATATGAGAAGCCGATCAATTAAACAAAGTGTCGTCATGCCATAAATAACTCCTATGCTAATGCGTTCAGTAAATAAAAAAAAAAAAAAAAAACGGCTATATAATGACAGATAATTGGAAATTGAAAGTAAATAAATAGATACGGTATGTATTTTATTGTTATTAAAATTTATTACAATTTCATGATTTGCAGAATTACATTTAAAACAAGTTTTTGTTTTGAGAAAATTTACAAAATCACTGTTGTCTTTCAATTACTGATAAGTACTTAAAATTTACTAATACTAATTATAATAGGCTTTTCAAAAATATTGTCTTATTTATTTCCGGAAAATGCGCATTTAATATAAAGGTCATAGCCTCTGTGACGAATAAAAAAAAAATTTTTTTTTTACTTAAATTAAAGTTTATGTATTCAAAAATGTGTACATAAAATTTTAAATTAAAACTTCGAGTTTTCGGAGTTATAGACACTTTAGTGAGTATTCGATTTGAAACAGTCAATAAAAAGATTAAAAAAATTCAAGACACCACTGGAGGTAAGGAGGAAGAACCCTCATTTGGTCCAGGATTTGATAGCTTAATGTAAAACTTTAATTAATATTTTATGAGATATATAATTTGAGAGTAACGTAAGGTAAAATAGACTAAAATGCGTTTTTCTCAAAATAACTTTTTTCAAACTGGTCGCATCAATAACTCAAGCAAATATTAATCAAACTTCAAATTTTTTCTTAGTTTTATTCCTTTTTATAGTGGCTTAGCAGTGATCAGCAAACATTGTATTTTCATCAATTTAATTGCCACTAATTAATCTTTATTGAAAAATTTGATAATTTTTTTGATCACATTAATAAGTATTGTGATATTCGGTGACGGCGGACAAAAATTTTAATTATTTTGAAAAATTTAATAATCCAAGATCAATAATTATCTAATAAGAAAAAAATTCATAATTTAGTTCAGTTCATTGTTTAATAATTAGAAATTTATTTATAAAAATTAGATAATTAATTTTTCTAATTACTAATTTTTCAAAAAATTAGATAATTAATTTTTCTAATTACTAATTTTTCAAAAAATTAAATAATTAATTTTTCTAATTACTAATTTTTTGAAAAATTAGATAGTTACTTTTTTTCAATAATTAAATAATTAATTTTTTCTAAATAATTGGATAGGTGCAATGATAACCATATTTATCCAAATTATAATGTAACTTCTGAGAAGACGATGCGACTATGAAGGAGAAATTTTTTTTAGGCTCGCCAAGAATGTTAATAACTTTGTAATTTGATGTTTCCTAATAAAAATTTGAGATAATAATCTTCAATGTACATTTAATAGAACAACAAAACCTGATCTCCAAATTTCTTTGTTTTTCCGGTTAAAAAAAAATCTCGAAAATCACCTATTTTTTTGGTCGTCACAGTGGCTATCACCTTTAAGAAGAACATTTACACTCAAAACTCAAAAAATTGTTTTGAAAGGCACCATGAAAAATTTTCTATACATTTTTTTGTAGTAAGTATAAAAAAAATTCATTAAAATCACGATTGTATACCAAAGTGTGTTAATTTTAATTTTGAGCAAATTTTTCAAGTTGATACAGTATGTTCAAGTCTCTTATCAAACTCAAATCTTTAGATATTTTCAAACAATTGAATATTGTCGCATTATCAACAGGTTTCCACTCTACAGGAATTAAATCTGAAGTTCCAGAATTCGGATGTCTGCAATCAAACCATAAAATTATTCATACATCAATGCATAGATGAAAAAAATTTTGATTAAATTGTATAAAAATAAATACCCTGTTTTTGCAAAATTAGTCCAAAGTTCAAAAAATCTCTGCTGGATGAGATATTCAATTGGAAAAGAAGTTGGTTGTTTGATTTTACGATCATCCAGTACCTTTTGATACCAAAAGTAATATAAGTCTTCAGTGAGTGACGTACCTGACAAGAAATATAAAATACTACTATTATCTTTAGATAGCTCAAAACTACAGAGAAAGAAAAATTTCTTAACTGGAGAACAAAATTCTTGGTTCAAAAAAATTTTCGGGTGCCTGAAGGAAAACCGAAGTTGTGTTGGCCGAAGTAAAAATTTTGCTTAAAATTCTATTCTTGGTGGAAGTAATTTTTTCTTAATTCAAATTATCATAAATACTTGATACAATAAATTTTTATATTTGATTAAGATTTTTAGATATACTTTAGGCAAGCAGCGCCACCTACTTAAGCTGAGAAAAAAATTTTCCCACCTTGAGAAAATTTTTCTCTTGAATATTTGATACATATTGAATGAAAAAAAATGATTCAATATTATTTGATCTTCCCATTTGACATGTTAGTCATTAGAAATATTAATGAAAATTTACTATCAAGATATTTAATTTTTTGTAGCAAGAGAGAAATTTTCTCAAGACAAAAAAATTTACTTCTATCAAGACCTAAATTTTTTGGAGCAAGATGGCTGAATTTTCTCAAAACAAGATTTTCTTGGCTTGAATAAATTTTCTTGGATCAAGATACGTATTTCTTAAAGCAAGAGAATTAATTTTGTTGAAATAAGTGAAATTTCTTGTGTGAAAAAAAATTTTTTTTTCGCTCAAGAAAATAATTAAGAAGAAAAATATTTTCTTGGCTCAAGTGAACCTTTTTTTCTGTGTATCATACAATTAATCATACCTTCTAAGTCTGTGCCAACCAGTTGCTGCACGACTGCAGTTTCTTTAGAGTAATGATCGAATTTATAGAAATACGTCGGAATACTTGATAATTTGGCTTGAATAGCGACTATATCGTGTATATTAATATCGAAAGAGCTAGCACTGGCTAAATCGACGAATAGTTGAGCGTTTTCCTGACTAATTTCTTTGTCTCCCATGAAGAATTTTTTTACATCGCTTACAGAAACATTTCTTGCTTGTAAAAATTGTTTTTCGTTTAAAGGAAGAAGCATTTCTTGATTTGAGTTGATTTCCGAATAATCAACTTCTTTCAAGCCTTGAATTATGGGTAAAAATAAAAAATTAGTGAAATTTGTTTTAAACTGTATGATTTTTAATTTATTTATTACCTGCGAGCAAAATAATTGCTTCGTCGCTATTGTAGCCGATAATATGAGGTACTTTAATCCCTGACTGAGCTTGGACAACGACTGGAATATTTAGGAATGGAGTTTTTGATTTTGAATCTACTGACGGTACAAATCGATTTTCGTTCACATATTTATTCTGCAAAGTAATAGCAATGATAATTCACGGTAACAGAAAGTTTTATATTTATAAATTGTTAAGAAGTTAAACACTTCCTCTAATATGATTTTGATTTGAGATTGTAAATTTATGTTTTTATTGTCAAGTTGCATAATATCTTACCGTTTGATTAACAAATGACTGCACTGCATCAATCAAATCATGAGCTTCGATAGTTTGTAAAAATTCAATAAGCTCTTTAGTATCACTAGTCTTTTTTCCTAATTTATCGGATATTTTTTCAGCTTCTTCTTTCATAGACAGAGACGTATATGCCCATGGATTCGTCGCAACTCCACTTTGCATGATAGCTCGCTGAAATAATCCTGTCAAAAATGAGTGTTTTTAATAAAATTTATTTTTTCAGAACAACTTTATAATAATTTTTTTGTCTCTAAACTTAAACGGTAATCTACAAAAATATCTTCTTATTCAAACCTTCAGCTAATGACGTAAGAGTCAGATAATGGACAGAAGAACTTCCCGCACTTTCTCCAAAAATTGTAACCAAATTTGGGTCACCACCAAAGTTGGCAATGTTCTGCTTGACCCATTCCAAAGCCATTACCTGATCTTTCAATCCTTGATTACCTGGCGATTCTTCATCATCCAAGTTAAGAAAACCTTAAAAAAAAAAAAAAAATGAATTATTATCAGAAAATTTGATATTTCATACTAATCTATATATACATATAGGAGACTTTCTATAGATGTAGTCACTCATCACGATATCTCTGGAACTATGAGACCTAGAGACTTAAAATTTGGCAGGAATATTCCTTCCGCTGAGTAGGGGTCAGCTAAGAACGGATTTTACGAAATTCCACACACAAGGAGGGTTGCGGGGGCGTTAACAATAAAAAATTCCCGTTTTTAAACTATAGCTCTTATTGACTCCAAATTTGGTATGAATCTTCTGTAAGAAATGTAGAAACAATCTATAAACGAATTTTACGATATCTCACCTCACAGAGGGTTACGGGGGTGGGTATTAACAATCAAAATTTTTAATTTTCAAGCTATAACTTCTACAGACTCCAAATTTAGTAGGAATTTTCTGTAAGTGATGAAAAAATAATTTATGAACGAATTTTACGATATTCTACCCTAAAGAGGATTGCGGGGGCGTTAACAATGAAAAATTCTCATTTTTAAACTATAGCTCTTATTCACACCAAATTTGGTAGAAATCTTCTGTAAGAGATGTAGAAAAAGACTATGGACAAATTTTAGGATAGCTCATCTCACAGGGGTTTATAACCTTATAACCTTATAACATTATAATGATTACGCATTGAAAGTTACAATGAATATAAGCTGGAATAATTACATGGATAAAAGGGTTATGCTAATTCGATGAAATTTGGAATTTGTGAAAGTCAAAACAATACTCTAACTAAATTTCAAGTTTAGATCTAAAAATATAACTCTATAAAATGCCCAGCAAAGCCGGCGGGTAACAGCTAGTTTAAACTAAAACTTACCAAAAATATTAAGACGATAATTCAAAGTAACTAAAATGACATCTTTCTTAACAAGATAATCGGGACCGAGCTTGTAGTCATTTCCGTGTCCATAAGCGAACCCACCACCGTGAATCCAGAAAAGTACAGCTCTAGGAATGTCACAATTTAAATTGTTTGTATAAATATTCAAATAAAGACAATCATCGCTTCCTATTACTTTATGCGTATAGGAGTCTTTTTGAGCGCATATGTCGCCCGATTTATTGGCATCTCTCACACCTGACCATGAATCTGCTGGCACTGGATCCTTTAATCAAGTTTTTTCACTAATGATTACTAAAATGAATTTATAAAATCGAAACACAGTACCTTGAATCTTAGTTTTCCGACGGGTGGCTTGGCGTAAGGAACTCCATGAAAAGCATAGTAATAACTACTTCCGTCGACATTTTTCTTCTTAATTCCTCTTAGCCTTCCCTGTTGGGTCGAAACAATAGGTCGACCATCAAAATCACTGTCTGATAAAACTAATTGTTGCACAGTTGTACTGATTAAAATTATACTAAATATTAATCTGAGTATTGGCGTCATTTTGGAAATAAAATTCAATTCTCGACAAATAATTATTACGCACACTGGAAAAATGGATAAAATTAAGTCGATATACAGTTTTTCAGCTCGAGATACATGATTGTACAACTGTGGTAAAGTAAATTAAACTGGTTTAAATATTTTACAGATGTGCTAACAGTTTTATCAAAAGCAAGTTCTTATTTATACAAAAAAAAAATAATTAGCTGACTATAATAAATTACCTCTACATTTTCAAGCGGAAAAAAAATATAATGTTATTTCTTACTTATAAACGTATTTTAATTGTTTTTTTATATCCGGTATTTTATTATTCCTTCAAGATTACGATATGTTAAATTTTTTAAAAGTAATGCAAGGGGCTTATTTATGGCTCCAATTTATTTTTAGACTGCCATTAAAAGGCATATAAAAAGATAAAACAGTCAGTATGTACTTATCGTTGCCTTTTTAATATGTTTCATTACCTGCATTAACACATTTTATAAATTTTATTATTTTTATACTATAAATACATTTTTATTTATTTATTTACTTTTAGATTGAAACATATATTATCGGGTAATGTACTTTGAAACTTTTTTTATTCATTTATTAATATTGTTTTGAAACGTTTCCCTTAATTAATTTTCCAACGGAAGATATAGTTTTTTTCTTATAAAAATTTAATAAATAATGTCATATATAGTGAAATTTCATATTTCCGAGCTAGTTTTACAACAAGGTTTGACTGTTCATACCACTATCACTATTATGTTGCATTGAATCATTTTTGAGAAGGAGTGTTTTAAAGAAAATCATTATTTTAGCAAATTTTTTTTTTTATTTTTTATAGCTACTTTGTAATGATAAAAAAAAAAGTATAAACTTATTTATTAACTTCATATAGGCTTCTTCAAATGTAAAAATATACTTACCCGGGTAAAAAAAAAATCGTCTTAAAATTGTCATTTGTTTAAGATTTTAAACGTGACACAAACCAAGAATATTTTGACTTTTTTAAGACGCTAAAAAAAAATTCCAAAAGCAGATTTTTGAAATTTGGTTCTCGAATTTGTTATTAAAATAAGACGATATCACAGCGACAGCTCCGGAAAATTATTATAGAGAGTCTTAAAATAGTCTAACAATAATCTAAAAGTCGTCTTAAAAAAAATGTTAAAATAGTCTCAAAAAAATCTCAAAAAAGTTTTAAAAAAATGTTTCTAGATTATTTTAAGATGAGCTAACAGCGACAGAGCCCCGGAACATTAAAACGGAGCGTCTTAAAAAAGTTTTAAAATTGTCCGATAATAATTTTTCAACAATTTCAAATTCAATTTAAAAAGAGCGTACTCAAAAATGTAGTGTTTAGAAAGTCGTAAAATCGTCTAAAAATTAATTTTCATTACAAATTCGAGAACCAAATTACAATAATCTGCTCTCAGAATTTTTTTTTAGCGTCTTAAAAAAGTTTTGATTTGTGTCACGTTTAAGGTCTTAAACAAACGACAATTTTAAGACGATTTTTTTTACACGGGCATTGATTGAACTTTGTTTTAAAAGCTAATAACTAATACTTATTCGATTTAAAAAATCTTTTGAGAATATGAAATAAACTCTCAGTAAAATTAATCAGTTTTTCTTTTGAGCGAATTCTTCTAACTGGTGCAAAATATCCGACACTCTGATTGTACTAAGATCTTCGGATATTTTCAGACAATTGTAGTCACTTGAATTGTCTACGGGTTTCCATTCAACAGAAATTAACTCCGAAGTTTCTGCGTTTGGATTTCTGTAACAAAATAATTGATGATTACAATAAATAAGGTCTTCTAAATTCATCACAATTCTGATTAAATTACCCAGTTTTTGCAAAGTTAGTCCACAACTCAATGAATCTTTGATGAATGATCTGCTCAGTAGGGTAGGAAGCAGGTTTTGCGATTCCTCTTTTCTCCAATATTTTAGCATTAAAAAGATAAAAAGCCTCTTCAAGAAGAGCCGTGCCTAATTAAAAATTTATTTTATTATTAATTATCAATTTCATAAATTGATACATTTAAAGGGTTCCATGATAATTGATCCTTCGACAAAATATCCCGGACAAAATATCCCCATGACAAAACATCCCCAACAATTGATACCAAACAGACAGAATTTATTAATCAAACTATAAATAACACACATAACATTAAAAGATAGATAATCGATACACAGTTTCATATTTTACCGACGTATTTCACACAAACATTAATATTGAGCGCACAGAAAGAAAGAAAGTCTTGAGTCAAGTGTAAACTTTCTTAAATCAAGAAAATCTTAAGGAAGATTGAAAATTTCTTGAATGAAGTTAAATTTTTTTACGCCAAGAAAATTTTTTCTTGCTCCAAAATAACTTCGGTCTTCCTTACAATTTTCTTGCTTCAAAATTTTTTTTTTCTGTGCGGGTAAATACAAAAATACCATGGCATCAGATCCCAGGAATTCGAAAAATTGATTATTAATTAATTAAGCAAGTAAAATAACATTAATATTAACATTAACGTTTTTGTGTATCTTTATTGGATATTAAACTAACACAAACGCGGGTAATCGTGTTGCGCCCTTTTAACATGGTTTTTGTGAATGTTTATTCAATATTAGACCATCACCTACGCTTTTAACCATTTTGTACCCTTTGATAATTATTTTTTTTTAATTTTCGAAAACTATAACAACCCGAGTAAAAATGAAATTATTATTTTTTACGAAAAATTAATAAATTTCGTTCGACCACCGCAACACCTATTCTAAATTATACCTACAATTTCACAAAAAATGGCATCATAATTAATTTATTACGCAATAAGTAATTAATAAATAATCTGACTAAAAATTTTAATGTAAGACCTATTGTTCAATCTTCTTTTTTTCAAATGCCTCATATTTAAACAAAAAAAATTTTTCTAAATTAGGCTGGAGTACTTCGAAATTTTAGATTTTTTTAAACGTATTGTTGATGTACACAGAAAAAAAAATTAACTTGATTCAAGAGAAAAATTCTTGAACCAAGAATATAATTTTGAAGAGGGTAATTTTCTTGAATCAAGACGAAAAATTCTTGAATTAAGTAAAATTTCCTTAAATCAAGAATTTTTCTACTCAAATTAAGAATATTGAGCTCTTCAAAAATATATACTTGATTCAAGAACATTTTTTTTTCTGTGTAGATTTTATGATGATTTTATGATCTTATGATTTTATGACCGTCTTCGGGTTGAACAGAATCGGCACGCCTATCAAAATACTCTGAAAGAACTTGTAAAATCAAACTGCGATGAGATTCGAACCTGGGTCGTCAGCATGAAAGGGAAATTCGAAGGATAATTTGTCGGGGATCAATAAGCCTGATACCATTTAAAAAATATACATGCCTTCTAAATCAGTATCGAGAAGCTTCTGAACGACTGAAGTGTCTTTGGAGTAGTGATCAAATTTATATAAATAGGTCGGTATATCAGCTATTGAAGACTGCATTTTAAGAGTGTCGTGAATATTTATTATGAATTGATCTGCGCTTACTAAATCAACGAATTGTTTAATATTATCGCGCTCAATTTTTTTATCACCCATGAAAAATCGCTTGACGTCACTCACAGAAACGTTTCTTTTTTGCAAAAACTGTCTTGAGTTAGATTGTAACAACCTTTCTTCATCAGCTTCTATTTCTAGGATATCATCATCTTTTAGATCTAAAATGAAGATTATGTTTATTAGACAAAACAATCAGCTGATATAAGTATACTGGACATAAGACACTACCGTGTCTTTACAAAAAATTCAATCAGAAAATCTTAATTTAATTTCTAGCTCAAAGTTGATTTAGTTTTAAATTCAATAATTAAAATATTTTTTAAATAGTTTTTTAAGTACCAGCAAGCAATATTATCGCTGGTTCACTGTTATAACCAATAATATGAGGTACTTTAATCCCAGATTTGGCAGCCTCGAGGATTGATACATTTAAAAACGGATTTTTCGATTTGGAATCTACGGACGGTAGAAATCGGTTTTCGCTAAAGTATTTATTCTATAAAATAAAGAACGATTACAAGCAATTAAACATCCATAAAATTAAAAAAAGTAAATGTAAAAATTTATGCAATCAGTTTCACGTAATTTTATTATCCCAAATCTTACCTTTTGATTAACTAATGAGTGTACTGCATTGATTAAACGCTGAGCATCGACATTTCGTAAATACTCGATAAGATCTTTAGAATCGGTTATATTATTTCCCAATTCATCAGCAACTTTCTCAGCTTCTTCTTTCATCGAGCCCGATGTCCTTGCCCACGGATTTGTTGCTACTCCGTTCTGTAGAATAACTCTTTGGAATAATCCTAATGACCGATTAAAATTTAGGTAGTTAAAATTCAGTCTATAAATCTAATATTAATATATTCAAACTCAAATTATTAAAACCTTGAGCCAGAGGAGATAGAGTTAGATAATGGACTGAGGAACTTCCTGCACTTTCTCCAAAAATCGTAACATTTTTCGGGTTCCCACCGAATTTCGCAATATTCTGTTGTACCCATTTCAATGCCATCACTTGATCTTTCAATCCCTGATTCCCCGGCGATTCTTCGCTATCCATGTTGAGAAAACCTGAAATTCCTTTCGTTTAATAAAATGTCAAATTTTAATAAAATATAAAAGACATTTGTAATTTTACCGAATATGCCAAGACGGTAATTGATTGTAACTAAAACAATGTTTTTCTGAACAATATAGTCCGCTCCAAATCTATCATCGTTCCCTGAACCATAGGCAAAAGCACCACCGTGAATCCATACCATGACGGATTTCGGGTCATTTAAATTCAGATCGGTTGTAAAGACATTCAGATAAAGACAATCATCATTGCCTATCACTTCTTGTGTGAAGAAATTCTTCTGAGCGCATACATTACCCAATTTTTTAGCGTCCTTCACACCTGACCACGCTTCTACAGGTTCTGGATCCTTTCGCCAATATTTTAATTGTTAGTATAATTTGTAATTAAGATCATATAATTTTATATAGTCGTAAAGAAGAAATAAAATACCTTGAATCTCAATTTTCCAACCGGAGGCTTCGCATATGGGATTCCGCGGAACGCATAGTAATAACTGCTTCCATCAACATTTTTTATTCTTATTCCTTGCATTCTACCTTGCTGCACTTTTACAGTAGGTTTATTTAATTTACTTTTGATAAAAAAATTACCTGACATTACTGTTTGCAAAACAGCACTGATTAAAATGGTCAAGTATATCATTTTGAACTCAGGCTTCATTATTCCGTATATTATTTAACAATCTGTAAGAAATATTTGAGGAGTTGAGTTTCAAAGTGGTATCTTTTCATTTTTGATTAATCAAGACAAAAAACGGGTTTATCTCTATTTATAAATATTTTTATTGAACTTTTTTAATTTAGCTATGAAGTGCTATCGTTTATGACGCCTCACAGAAAAAAAGGTTCACTTGAACCAAGAAAATATTTTTCTCCCTAATTATTTTCTTGAGCGAAAAAAAAATTTTTTTTGACACAAAAAATTTCACTTATTCCAACCAAATTAATTTTCTTGCTTTAAGAAATACGTATCTTGATCCAAGAAAATTTATTTAAGCCAAGAAAATCTTCTTGTTTTGAGAAAATTCAGCCTCTTGCTCCAAAAAATTAAATATCTCGATAGAAGTAAATTTTCATTAATATTTTTAGGGATTAACATTTCAAATGGGAAGATCAAATAATATTGAATCATGTTTTTTCATTCAATATGATTAATTGCACGCTAAAATAATATAAAATGGGTATCAAATATTTAAGAGAAAAATTTTCTCAGCTGAAGTAGGTAGCGCTGCTTCCCTAAAATATCTAAAAATCTTGATCAAATATAAAAATTTATTGTATCAAGTATTTATGATAATTTGAATGAAGAAAAAATGACTTCCACCAAGAATAGAATTTCAAGGAAAATTTTTACTTCGGCCAACACAACTTCGGTCTTCTTTCAGGCACCCGAAAATTTTCTTGAGCCAAGAATTTTGTTCTCCAGTCAAGAAATTTTTCTTTCTGTGTACAATTCGATTCTCATTTAGAAATCTTCATAATTTTCCAAGTAATTAATATTTAAAAATTAAAACTACTGCTATTTTAAAATATGAAAAGATACCCTTTAGAAAATCAACTCCTCATTTGTTAAAAAAAAATTTCACAAATTTCAATTTTTTAATTAAAAAAAAAAAAAAAAATAGGAAAAAATTTTTTTTGCTAGTGTTCATGTGTACAATACAGAAAAAATAACTTTAGAAATCGCTAAACTCATCTGGACACCTTTAGAAAACAATTTTCGGTCGACATAAAATTTATCTTAAAACAAAAAGTTTTAAAACTCATTGAAAAATTTATTTTCGTAAATTATCGTCTTTATTATCGTAAATCCGTCGAAAAATAAAATGATTAGAAAAAAATATATTTCAAAATATTATTTTTCAGATTTGTCATGCCTAAGTAACCAAATTATCATGAAATTAAACAAATATCTAAAAATTTAATATTTTATGAAATTTACCTGTTATAATAACACACTATCAGTTGAAATTTACTAAATATAAAAACTATTACAACCGGTCTGACTTTCTTAAGACAAAAACCCCTATGAGTTAGATTAACGTGGTTTCGATTCACAGTTTGAACTATCAAAATTATTTTTTATGATTTCCTTATAAACTCTACGCGGGAATAACACTTTCCCCTTCTTTACTGACCCTCCTTCTCGCCTAATTTATTAAAAAGTGGGAGCATTTTATGATTAAAAAGTCATAACCGCTAAAAGGAATTTTTAAATAAATAGCTCATAAAAATGGGTATGATCGGTATCTTATTACTTATTGCTTATTATTTATTACATATCATTGTACCAGAATTTTTTCTATACATTTAATCTAGGAGTATTGACCATCTCCTCTCTCAGAGAAGTTGCGTCTTCTACTTCTTCTATACCTTCTCTTATCTCTTATATTTCAATGCCATCATATTTTATTCTAAAATATTGAAGATCCAGAAGTCTATAAATTAGAAATTTTAATATTATCTGTATAATAACCAGATTTGCTTGCACCACATGCAATCAATCATTCATACGGTGTCATCATATAAGTGAATGCTGTATAAATACACTAAATATTTGAATAAGGACAAATGTCATAATAAGTTACATTTTTATGTTTTATATCAGACATCAAGTTCACTTCAATGCTAAGATTTTCCTTTGACATTGAATGATTTACAATCTTCATTAAGTCATAGTATAATTAATTTATTTTATTTCGTTCACGTGAATGTTGTTAGGTGTCAAGTTTTGATCAATTTAATAAACATTAAATTAATGTAAAAAAATAATTTTAAAATACAGAGAATGAAAAATGATTTTTTAATAATAAATTTCTTGTAAAAGAAGCTATCAATTATACTCAATCTAAATAAATTTGTCTTCATTTTTAATCATTCGTCATGTCGAGCGAATGTTTCTAATTGACGCAAGATGTTTGATTCTTTTATCATAGTAAGATTATCAGAAATTTTCAGACAATTGAATTCAGTTGAATTATCCACCGGCTTCCAATCAACAGAAATTATTTCTGATTTTGGCAAGTTTGGATTCCTGCAAATCACAGTATTGTCAATTAACGGACAGTTGTTATTTAATTAATTGATTGATTGGTATTTATAACGACAAATAAATAGTAGAAAATAATTACCCCGTTTTAGCAAAATTTGTCCAGAGTGTCAACATTCTTTGTTGAATGATCCTCTCAGACGGATAAGAAATCGGTTGGTCAATACCAAGGTTCAAAAAAAACTTACAATGAAAAAGATAAGGTATTTCTTCAGCATGAGCTGTGCCTAATAAACACAATCAATTAAAATTTTCTTTACATGTACCCGAGTCGAAATTTTAACAGTAGATTCAACGTATTGAACGTTCAAATCGTAGGTTGAGCTTCCCGTGTAAAAAAAATTGTCCTAATATTGTCCTAAAAAAGTCATAAGCTTAGGATCCTAAACGTGACACAATTTAGGAAATTTTTAAGACAAATTTATGACACCAAACCGAAATGAAATTTCGATTTTAGAAAAATATTGTCGCAATTACTCAGAGAAAAAAATGTTGTAAAAAGTACTTTTATGACAATTTTTGGATACTTTTATGACAATTTTAAAATACTTTTATGACAATTTGAGGACACTTATGACTACTTTAGGATACTTTTATGACAATTTTAAGACACTTTTATGACAATTTTAGGACAATTTTATGACTACTTTAGGACACTTTTATGACTACTTTAGTATACTTTTATGACAATTTTTGGTTACCTTTATGACAATTTTAAAACACTTTTATGTAAATTTTAAAATTTTGAAAAAAGTATTCTAAAATTGTCATAAAAGTATCCTATAATCGTCATAAAAGTGTACTAAAATTCCTAAAATTGTCATAATATTATTCTTATATTTTACATTAAAGTATCCTAAAATTATCCTAGAAGTATCTTAAAATTGTCATAAGTGTCATAAAAGTGTCCTAAAATTGTCATAAAAGTACTTTTTACAACATTTTTTCTCTGAGTAATTGCGACAATATTTTTCTAAAATCGAAATTCCATTTGGGTTTGGTGTCATAAATTTGTCCTAAATTGTGTCACGTTTAGGATCCTACGCTTATGACTCTTTTAGGACAATTTTTTTTTACACGGGGTATTAGATGTTGAAAACGTAGGATCAACGTATTGAATGTTAAAATCGTAATTTGAACGTAATGGACGTTAAAAACGTATGTTAAACGTACCCAACGTATTATAAATGTGAAGAGAACTAATAATTGGTGAAAATAGTAAGATTAAAACTGCTCAAATAACTACACATTTTTAATTTTCTTAGCGGGAAGTTAAAAATTTTAATTTTTTTTTGCAAAAATCCAGTGGTACAAAATTTTATAAAAAGTTATCATTTTATTTATAGATTTATGAGGCCACTTTTGGTATAAAGTCGTATGAATGATATTTCATAAAATTATACATAATTTTGGAAACCATTTCGAGGGTAAAAAATTTCGATAAAGCATTTCCGTCAAAAAAATGGTAAATTTAAGCTAAGAAATGTAAAATCTCCCTAACAAAACTGTAAAAATTTTTTTTTGTCGATTTACCTTTTAAGCATGTGTAGTTATTTGAGTAGTTTTAATGTTACTTATTTTTATCCATTATTTGTTTTTTGTTTTTTTTTTTTTTTTTTTCACATTTATAATACCTTGGATACGTTCAATACGTTAATCTTACGTTTTCAACGTCTAATACGCTCAACCTACGATTTGAACGTTTAATACGTTGAATCTACGACTTTAATTTCGACTCGGATACAATTGAAAATATTTTAACAAAGCTACCTTCTAAATCGGATTTGAAAAATTTTTGCACCATCGAAGTTTCTTTTGAATAATGATCAAATTTGTATAAATATACTGGTGTATCAGGTACTTCTGTAGTTTGAATTTCGAGAAATTCATCGACGTACGATGTCTGAAAGTATACTTGAAGTAACTTTATTATTGGCGCAGCGTTTTCTCGGTTGAATTTTTTATCGCCCATAATAAATTTTTTCACATCACCAACAGACACACCACGATCTTGTAAAAATTTTTTTCCGTTTGAAAATATTAATTGCATATCTATTAATTGATAATCTTCATCTTCAGCCTCTGAAATGATATATAGTTATGATTATAATTATTAACAAACCAATAACGTATAAAAATTGAATAAAAAAATATTTCTTCACAGAAATCTATTTTAAAAAATCTTAAAAATAAAATTCATGCACCTGCTAACAAAAAAATGGCCTCTTCGGTGTTGAAACCAACAATAGTGGGTACTTTAATACCCTGTTTCGCTACATCGCTGATTGGAGTGAGTAAAATCGGATTTTTCGATTTTGAATCTATGGATGGCACAAATGGTTTCTCAGGAGTATAATATTTCTATCAAATAAATGTGTCATTAAAAGATTTTTAATTTTTGGGTTACAATATCAAAATCATCATCGCTTCTATACAACACAAAAAAAAAAATTTCTTGAGCCAAGAAAATTTTAAGGAAAACGAAAGTTATTTTGGAGCAAAGAGAAATTTTCTTGGCTTAAGAAACTTTGACTTTATTCAAGAAATTTTCAATCTTCCTTATTATTTTCTTGAGCCAAGAAAATTTACACTTCAGTCGAGAATTTTTTTTTTCAGTGTTGTGCTAAAATTTGCACGGAAAAAACTACTCCGTAAAATTTACAGAACTTAACATATTATTTTTACGTGGTGAAATCTGTGAATTTTAGATATCAAGTGTGTAATTATATAAGAACTTCTCCGTAATTATAACAAAATTTTTTCTATAACAATTACTGAAAATTTACCTTAATGAATTAAGAAGCGTTACAGGAATCAGCATCATTGCAAATCAATTTATATCACTTTTTTGAATATTTTCCAAAATTTTAATTTTTCAGAATTTTATCTCGTACTCCCCGTGTAAAAAAAAATTGTCCTAAAAGAGTCATAAGCTTAGGATCCTAAACGTGAAACAATTTAGGACATTTTAATGACAAATTTATGACACCAAACCGAAATGAAATTTCGATTTTAGAAAAATATTGTCGCAATTACTCAGAGAAAAAATATTGTAAAAAGTACTTTTATGACAATTCTAGGATACTTTTATGTAAAATATAAGAATAATATGATGACAATTTTAGGACACTTTTATGAAGACTTTAGGATACTTTTATGACAATTTTACGACACTTATGACAATTGTCTTTAAAATGTCCTAAAATTTTCATAAAAGTATTTTAAAATTGTCATAAAAGTGTCCTAAAATTGTCCTAAATGTATCCTAAAACTGTCATAAGTTTCATAAAATTGTCATAAAAGTATTTTAAAATTGATCTAAAATTGTCATAAAAGTATTTTAAAATTGTCCTAAAATTATCATAAAATTATCATAAAAGTGTCTTAAAATTATCCTAAAATTGTCATAAGTGTCATAAAAGTGTATTAAATTTCATAAAAGTGTCCTAAAATTGTCATCATATTATTCTTATATTTTACATAGAAGTATCCTAAAATTGTCATAAAAGTACTTTTTACAATATTTTTTCTCTGAGTAATTGCGACAATATTTTTCTGAAATCGAAATTTCATTTCAGTTTAGTGTCCTAAAAATGTCCTAAATTGTGTCACATATAGAATCCTACACTGAAAAAAAAACTCTTGACTGAAGTGTAAATTTTCTTGGCTCAAGAAAATATTAAGGAAGGTTGAAAATTTCTTGAATGAAGTTAAAGTTTCTTGAGCCAAGAAAATTTTTTCT
This sequence comes from Cotesia vestalis, assembly GCA_000956155.1. Classification (NCBI taxonomy): domain Eukaryota; kingdom Metazoa; phylum Arthropoda; class Insecta; order Hymenoptera; family Braconidae; genus Cotesia; species Cotesia vestalis. The sequence continues at coordinate 41,801 of JZSA01006110.1, forward strand.
TGCTCCAAAATAATTTTCGTTTTTCTTAAAATTTGCTTGGTGCAAGAAATTTGTTTTTTGTGTGTAAGCTTATGACTCTTTTAGGACAATTCTAGGACAATTTTTTTTTACACGGTCGTACAAAAAAAAATTGTTCACATAATGTTCACAGCTTGTAACATCAAAACGTGACACAATTATAAACATTTTTTGAAGACCCAATAAAAAATCGAGAATACTTTGAGACATGCAGAGTCTGGATTGATCGATAAATTTTGAGAGTTTTGTAACGTTTTATAAACATATTAAGGACAATCCTTGAACATTTTTATAACTTTTTTTTAGTCACACAAGAAAAAACCTGTTTTCAAGTGGTATAAAATTTTTTGAAAATTTTATTAATATTTTATGAACACTGTTATGGATTTTTTTCGAGTAATAACACTGAAAAAATCCCTTATTCAAGCTATCTAAAATTTATTTAAAATAAATCATTTTGAACATTTTTCGAATATTATTATTACTTTTTCTTAAGTCACATGTAACAACCACATATTAAAATTCATTTAAGAATTTAATTTATCTGAGCAATTATTTGTTCATCCCCAGCTCGAGTTGGCTCGCCGGAGTCCAGGGTCTTAAACGAGGCTCGCGTCAAAACAAAAAAATTAAAATTACTTGATTTAATTAATAAAGTAAACAAAAGAAACCTCTTTATTGACCTGGCTAATTATCTACAATAATTGTCAATGTCTATCAAATGTTCAAGAAATCTCAAAAGCGTTCAAAAAATGTTTAAGAAGTATCTCAAAATAGTTAAAAAAATGTTTTGAACTTGTTCAAAAAATGTGCATAAAATGTCTAAAAAAACATTACAAAATTATCGAAACTTATCAATCAATCCAGACTCTGAATGTCTCAAAGCATTCTCGATTTTTTTTCCAAAAATGTTCACAATTGTGTCCCGTTTTGATGTTACAACCTGTGAAAATTTTTTGAACAATTTTTTTTTCACACGTGCACTTCTAAACAAATTATTTTTTACACAGTGAAAAATTTTGCGTCAGTGGGTCAAAAAATTTTGTGTTAAATATTTAACACTTCTATGTGTAAATTTAACATTTATTGTGTTTAAATATTTAACACAAAAGTTTTTGACCCACTGACGCAAAATTTTTTACTGTGTATAATCAGCGAAAAAAGTTATTTATTCACACATGAGTTACTATTTACGGATCAATATTTACATTTTTTATTAATAATTCAACTCAAATCCAATTCAAGAAGTTACTCTACAACAATACCATAATACACAGAAAAAAAAATTAACTTGATTCAAGAAAAAAATTCTTGAACCAAAAATATAATTTCGAAGAGGGTAATTGTCTTGAATCAAGAAAAAAAATTCTTGAATTAAGTAAAATTTCCTTAAATCAAGAATTTTTCTACTCAAATCAAGAATATTGAGCTCTTCAAAAATATATACTTGATTCAAGAACATTTTTTTTTCTGTGTACTCTTGTTTACAAGTCTATAAACTTTAAACAATTAATCTGTTAATTTTACAGAACTTATTTGTAACTTTTTACAGAAACAATATGTAGTTTTTACATAATCTCATTTGTAAAAATTACAAATTTTTTCTGTAAAAAGTTATAGAATATACAGTCTATACATTTTTCAGATTATTTTTTGTAAATTTTAGTCATTTTTTTCGTACAAGGTCAAAACCAAATTCATAAAATTTACCTGTGGATTAAAAGTTTTGTGTACGGTGTCAGCCAATTTAACTGCATCTACACTTTGTAGAAACTTTATTAGTTCTTTGGTATCAGTAGCGTTGCTTCCTAAATTCTTAGCTACTCTAGTTGCTGCATACTTCATAGGTTGTGATGGACTTGCCCACGGAACAGTCGCAAGTCCACTCTGTAGTATTACTCTGTGAAATAACTCTATAAAATAACGATAATTTAAATATTTAAATTATTCCAGCAAAAATATAAGTGTGTTTTTATACAAGAACCTTGAGCTGCTGGAACAAAATTCAAGAAGTGAACAGATGCGGCGCCTGCACTCTGTCCAAAAAGCGTAATACGAGTTGGATCCCCACCAAATTTCGCAATATTATTTTTAACCCATTTTAAAGCCATAATCTGATCTTTCAGACCTTGGTTACCCGGTACCTCCTCATCATCCAAATTAAGAAAACCTACGATTGATTTATTATTTTTAATTTCTAAATTAATTAAAAAATTATTCCAAATGATTCGTTGATTAGCAATAATTACCAAAAATACCAAGACGGTAATTCAATGTTACTAGTACAATATTCTTCTTAATAAGAAAATCGGGTCCATATAAAAAATCGTTATTAGAACCCCAGAAAAAACCTCCACCATGAAATGAAACCATTGTTGCACGTGGCTCTTCAGGAGTGAGATCTGTGGTGTACACATTCAGATGAAGACAGTCATCACTACCCTCTAAGTGTTTCAATCCCCAGTGAAATTGAGCACACATATTGCCGAAGAATTGGGCATCTCTTATATCAGACCACGGTTCGACTGGCATTGGTTCCTTTACAAAATACAAGTAATTAGCATGGAGTTCCTCCTGAACTGTAAGTGAAATAGAGATGACTAAAAGCCGCGAAGCCAAAAATTTATTCCTTTAAAATAATACACGGCGAAAAAAACATAGGGATTTTTCCTATTTTTGCATAGGAAAAATTCCTATGTTGACATAAAAATTTTTTCAATGTTAACATGATAGAAATATCCATGTGACATAGGAAAAATTCATTTATCACTAAAATTTATGTAACTTAATTTAGGGCCAGTTTTTCAACCCCGGGTTTAAGTATTTTACCATTGTGAATATATCTATATATATTATATATATATATATATAGATATATTCACAATGATAAAATACTTAAACCCGGGGTTGAAAAACTGGCCCTTAATAATTACAAATTTACATAACAATTTTCTCATTCGAGCAACTTCAGATAATTTAAAAGTAAAACAGTGATATACAGTCGGTTTGTGATAAAAAAATTCGAGGAAAATTTTTTAAATTTTGCTTTACATTTCGAAAAAATTAAAAATCCAGCAGATTATGGACGGTGTAACTTAAATTGCCATAACTTTTTCAAAAATTGACTAATCGGGACGTTTTTTTTTTTCAAAATTTTTTTTATGAAATGTTCTTTTTGGAAAAAAAATAGAAAAAAATTATTCGAACCTATCGTTATTTTTTAGATTTTCCGAAAAAACTCCGAATTTCTCGATAATAAACATTTTTGATTTCTTTTTTCTTTCTTTCATATAAAACTTTGACATTTTCTACAAATATTCTGAAAATTTCAGAATGGTGTTTTTTCGATTTCTGTTTTTTTTTTTCAATTAAAAAAAAAATTTTTTTTCATGTCATAAATGAATTTTTCCTCTGTCACATAAAGAAAAAATTCCCATGTTACCATTGGAAAAATTACTATGTTACCATTGGAAAAATTCCTAAGCAAAAATAGGAAAAATCCCTACACAGAAAAAAAAAATTTCTTGAACCGAGAAAATTATAAGGAAGACCGAAGTTATTTTGGAGCAAGAAGAAATTTTCTTAGTTTAAAAAAATTTAACTTCGTTCAAGAAATTTTAACTCTTCCTTAAGATTTTCTTGATTTAAGAAAATTTACGCTTGACTCAAGACTTTTTTTCTGTGTATGTTTTTTTCGCCGTGTATCTTATACTTTTTGGCATCTTTGATCGATTGGTTTTAAAGAAGCAGCGAAAAAATATAAGGTACCCACGGATAATAAGGCCTAAGCGATAAAAATGCTATTTAAAATAACTGCTTCCGCTAAAAACTCTTCTAGTAGAAGCGTCTAGCATAGAAATGTCGCTACAAGTTTATAGAGTCCCGATACAACGTTCCTTATCTTCTATATTTCATCATCCGTCATATGCTAAAGTAGCGCAAAAGAATTCCTAAAAAATGATTTGAGTAAATAGTAAACATTTTTTATAACTTTATATTTAATAATTTAAAATCATTGTTCTAATTTTTATCAACATCTTAAAAAGTATTGTGCTCAATTTAAGTGATGACTGATCTCTAATACCAATTTTATCAAGTATAGTATAACTATTTCCAGTATGTATAACTCGAAGACCTTATCACTTTGCCGTAGTAAAATAAGGCCTATTCGGAAGTTTTTTGAAAAAATTTAATTTTGTGCTTGTTTATGGTGAAAATTACCATTACTCCATCATATTTTATGGCTAATGTGTTAATTTGAAAATTAATGATACATTGCAATAATTAAATGCAATATTTTCTATTTTGTTCAAAATATCCCTTAGCTAGTCCCTTAGCTAGGCCTTATTACCCGCCGGTACCTTAATGAAAATGTACAATACCTTGAATCTTAATTCTCCAACTGGTGGTTTAGCAAATGGAATGCCGCGAAATGCATAGAAATAATCGGTTCCATTATAATTTTTCTCCTGAACACCGCGCAATTTACCATCTTGAACTTCAACGATGGGCCTATCTTCGTTCAAACTTTTAAGGGAATCATCACTGGACAGTACTGTTTTTAAAACAATACTAATTAAGACCACAAATAATACAAAATTTATAAAAGACTTCATTACGTTATAACGCGACCTGACCGTCTTTGAAATTGAACATACTGAGGAATTAATTCACTGAAATCGTTCGCACACGGGCATAAAATATCTTGAATTAAAACAGCATTGTTTAAATCTGATAATTTAACTTCAATGATTAAGTTATTTTAAATATTTGTATTGAATCAATACAGCTTTACCAAACAAAAAAAATTTTAAATCATTATTACTTAATGTTTATTTAAGTTAATGTAAACGTATACTTGTTCAATATTATTTGACAGAGTTTAAAGATCTTGTTAAATTAAAATAATAAACAAAATTTAGTTAACAAAAAAAAAATTTGGAATAAATAATTTCAGCTTACCAAAAATTAAGAATATTTGTAACTTACACATAATGTACAGAAATAAAAAAAAGGTTTTAAAAACTTTATCAAATTTCCTGTAAAATGTTTGATTCTGTAATAAAACTAGGGTTTTTCGATACTTCCAGACAGTTTATACTGAAGTGACATCAACAGATTTTCATTCAACAGAAATAAACTCTGATACTTATTAACTTCCCGCTAAGAAAATTGAAAATTTTCAAAAATCGAGAAGTTATTGTTTTTACCCCGTTTTCCGAAAATCGAGTTTTCATCAGATCTTGACGTTTTGAGGTCTTAGGAAGCTTCCCTGACTATTCCCGCGATGGTGTCTGTATGTAAGTATGTGCTTGACCAAACTTAGATTTTGAATACAATTTGGACCGATTCCGACCATCAGATCTTGATGTTTTGAGGTCCTAGGAAGCTTCTCTGACTATTCCCGCGAAGGTTTCTGTATGTATGTAAAACTCTCATAACTTTTGAACGACTTGGTCGATTTGATCGCAATTGGTATCATTTGAAAGGGCTTGACCAAACTTAGATTTTGGATACAATTTGGACCGATTCCGACTGGTAGATTTTGAGGAATCTTAAAAAAACTACGAAAAAAAATTTTTTCGAATCAAGTTTTTTTTTAATAACTTTTAAACGGCTCGATCGATCAATTCCAAAAACTAATCAGCTCTTAACATCAAAAAACCACGTTTTTTTTGTTATTACACCGAAACTTCCGGTCTTATTAATTTTTGTTTAAAAATGTATCATAGAATTTAGATAACTGCGTCTGATGCTGCCAACCGTGTGAAAATCGGTTCATTCATTCAAAAGTTATTGCGGTTTGAAAATTAAAAAAATAGTGTATTATTAAACTTCTATAAGATTTTTGAGCTCGGAGAGCTCAAAACTACATGACAATTATATTTTTGAGCTCTTTGAGTTCGAAAACGTAATAAGGGCAATTTTGAGCGCTTAATTACGAAAGTAGGGGGAATTTGCATGGATGGCCTTCAGGGCCAACCGTTTTCCTAATTTTTTATTTATATGCTTTGTGTATCGTAAACTTAATCATAATCGATTAAAACATAGTCAGTGATTGACAGTATACAATTTATTTTATGAAAATGACACAAAACATTCGTAAATTTTGTTTACTTTTTTACTAAATCACAAGACAACTGTTTATCAGTCACATGTCGTAAGGAAACACTGATAAAAAATTAGCTTGATTCAAGAACAAAAATCTTGAACTAAGAATATCATTTTAAAAAAAATAGTTTCTTTGAGTCAAGAAAAAAGTTCTTGGTTCAAGAATTTATCCTTTTATTAAATGATAAAAATAAGATGCATCTATTAACTTAATTGTACTCTTATAAATTACTGATCATATCTTTTAAATCCGAGTTAAACATTTTTTGCATTATAAGAGTTTTTTTTATATAACAGTCAGATTTATGAAGATATATTTTTAAGTTGAATATTTTGGATTGAATATCAAGTATGTGGTGAATATTGATGACAAAATCAATCACACTGAATAAATTTACCAACAATTCATCAATTTCTTGTTTGACTGGTTAGCCGTTCATAAAAAATTTCTTCACCTTATCTACAGATATATCTCGACGTTCCAAAAACTGCTTTATGTTTGGATGGAGTAATAGTGTATCCTCATTAGCTTCTATTTCAGAATACTCATACTTCTGTTTCTATAAATATTTTGTAAGACTAAAAACAGCATGGTCCAAAAGTAATTAAAAAAAATTCGTAAATAAATATTGTTAATACCTGGAAAAACAATAATTCCTTCATGACTTGTGTAACTAATGATTTGAGATACTTTAATAACTTCTCTGCTAAATTTTGCTAAAATTATGGTAATTTCTTAACTTCCCGCTGAGAAAATTAAAAATTTTCAAAAATCGGGAAGTTATTGGTTTTACCCCGTTTTGCAAAAATCGAGTTTTCAACAGATGTCCTAGGAAGCCATTTCGGGGGTTCCCGAGAGGGTGTCAGTATGTCTGTATGTGTATAAGTATGTGACCCTCTTATAACTTTTGAACGGTTAGACCGATCGAAACGCGGTTGGTGGCATTCGATTAGGTTCCACCAAACTTAGATTTCCTGAAAATTTGAACCGATTCGGATAGGTAGATTCCAAGAAATCTCAAAAAAACCGCAAAAAAAAATTTTTTTAAAAGTGGTTTTTTTGGAATAACTTTTAAACGGCTATACCGATCGATTCCAAAAACTATTCAGCTCTCAACCTTCAAAAACGACGTCGACCACCTTCAACCGCCTGAAAATCGGTTCATTCGTTCGGGAGATATCGTGAACAAAAGAAATCGAAAAAATAAAAAAAATGGAATTTTTTAACAAAAAACTCTAAAATTTTACATCTGATCAATTTATGTTAACATATTGTTTATAGTACTTAAAAAATTGAATCGATTTCTGCAAACTGCGTGAAAATCGGTTCACTAAATTAAAAGTTATAGTAGTTTGAAAATGACAAAAATCGTTTTTCATCAAACTTTCATTAGACTTTTGCACAGAAAAAATAATTAACTTGAATCAAGAAAAAAATTCTTGAACCAAGAATACAATTTCGAAGAAGGTAATTGTCTTGAATCAAGAAGAAAAATTCTTGAATTAAGTAAAATTTCCTTAAATCAAGAATTTTTCTACTCAAATCAAGAATATTCAGCTCTTCAAAAATATATACTTGATTCCAGAACATTTTTTTTTTTCAGTGTGGGCTCGAAGAACACCAAAAAATCCACTGATAGTAAATATCCAAGAAGTCATACATAAATGTTCTATAAAAAACAAAGAAATTACCCTCATATGGATACCATCTCATGATGAGATTACAGGCAATGAAAAAGCAGACGAACTAGCCAAAACAGCAGCCAAATTACCAACATTATCAAATACAAAGTTCTTCCAAAAAATTTAAACATCATGACGCATAGAAAAGAGATGAATATTGGAATACATTATGGTTAAATAAAAATCCATCTAAATTGAAGGAAGTAATGACAAAATACGGAGCAAGCTTCAGTAAACCACTGGTTGAAACCATACACAGGTCTAGAGAACCAAAGAAGAACATTAAAGATTCCCGCTTCACTAGAAAAATGCCTGAGCAATGTTAAAGAGTTCCTAAAAGTAAAAAAATTCTTAGAAATTACCAAACTAATAAAAGCCATTTAACATACTTGATACTAGCAATGTAAAAATATATATTTATATGTAAAAGTGTAAGTCGGTCACTAATGACCAAATGGTTGAAGTGACCTTAAGTATTAATTTAAAAAAAAAAAAAATAAAATATTGGCTTCACATGTATGTTATACCTTTTCTATTATTAATGATAGTAATGTACGACCATAAATATTAGTTCATCCGTTGATCCACTGTTTTTAGTAACTCTTATTCATATTATCAGTTATTGTTCATAATTAATTATAATAAATAATAGTTTAAAAAAACTAAAAAACACGCTTTTTATAGAAAACCGAACCAAAAAAATAGAAAATAAGTTTTAATGAATTTAAATTAAGAATAGTGTTAAAAATTTCAATAAATATAAATTAATAATAGTGTGAATAAAAAAAAATTTTTTTTATTTTAAAAAAAGCGTGGGGTGCTTTTTAAGATATTATCAAAATGATAATCACTCTACTCATATCTGTCAATAAAATATTTATAACTATTGACACCATGCACCCCACGCTTTTTTTAAAATAAAAAAAATTTTTTTTTATTCACACTATTATTAATTTATATTTATTGAAATTTTTTTAACACTATTCTCAATTTAAATTCATTAAAACTTATTTTCTATTTTTTTAGTTCGGTTTTCTATAAAAAGCGTGTTATTTAGTTTTTTAAACTATTATTTATTTTCTACTTTTTAGTTTTGTTTACTTATAAAAACTTTTTTTTTTATTTTTTTAAACTATTATGTGCTTTATTGACTTAAAAATTCTCTTTGGTGTTCGAAAATTTGTTGATATTAGATAAATCGGCTAAAGATAATGGTTGGAAATTAAAATTTCTGCCTTATCGACTATAAATGAAAATTATATAAATTAACAAAAATCTTATTTTGCAAATTGAAAAATGGAATAATTTTATCAAATTAGTGTATTGTCATCGGTCCTCGATAAATCTACAAAGTTTGAACGAAATCTGGCCGTTTGAAGTGGGTCAAAATCGCGCCCCAAGAAGTCGGCTACAAACAAACATGCAAACATACAAGTGAAGCTAATAAAAAACGTGTAAAAAAATGAGTTATTTTACGATTTCTATTAAATAAATCAAAAAATGAATAAAATTAATTTCTTTGCAAAGTGAAAAAAATTTTTTTTATTTCTTCATTGACAACCCTAATTAAAAAAAAAATTCAAAATTATTCGAAATAAAGAAATTTTATTATCGGTCATTTTGAATTCTTTTTTCTAATTAGGAAAATTACATTATTAACAATTCTAAATTATTTAACAAAAAAAAAAAAAATAATTCTTAATCATTTTAATTCAATAAAGTAAATCTAGAAAATTCAACAGCACTTTGTGCAAGATTTTGATTAATTGCTTCCGTGAGTTTTCTTTATAATTTCACGTAAAATACTTGATTCTTTAATTAAAGTAGGATTATTGGATATTGTTAAACAATTGAACTCATTAGAATTGTCCAAAGGTTTCCATTCAACATTAATCAACTCTGATTTCTCAGAATTTGGATTTCCGGTTTTAGCAAAATTAGTCCACAATTCAAGAAAAAGTTGTCGGACGACATGTTCAGTTGTTCCTGGAACTATTTGCTTAATTCCAGCTTCTTCTATTAATTTTGAACGAAATAAATAGAGGAAATCTTCACCGTGACATGTACCTAGAATAATCATTGATGTTGATTAATTTAAGATAACTATAATTAATAATTGTATTAATTTTAAATAATCACACCTTCTACATCAATGTCTAACAATTTCTGCATTATGGCAGTTTCTTTCGAGTAGTAATCAAATTTATATAAATATGATGGAACGTTATGTTGAGCTTCAAGTAAATGATGTATGTTAATCAAAATCATAGTTGCACTAAATAAATCAGCAACAAGAGGAGCATTTTCACGGCTAATTTTTTTGTCACCAAGGAAGAATTTTTTTATGTCGCCAGCAGATATTTTTCGCTCTTGCAAGAAATTTTTCATATGCTCGTGCAAAAGCAAAGTATCCAAGTTTTCTTCTATTTTAGAACAATCTTCTTCTTTTATTACTGAAAAAGAAATCATTAGTGTACACGGAGAGAACAAAATTACTCTGCATATCCTCCCATATTATACTTAGTGTAATTTACGAAGTGTAATTTGTAGTGAAAATAATTTCAGATAATATCAAATATAATCCAGATTATACTAAATTATTTTGTATTATACTCAATGTAATCTTCGATTCAACTAAGTAATTCTTCTCGTTATACCTTGTAAGATTACACTGAATATAATCCGAAAAAATATCCCGTATAATTTGAATTATACTCAGTAGAATCTTGGATTATATAATTTTGTCAAAAATTGTGATATTCAACTTTTTTCTTTTTCAATTTATAAATTTTCTTGAAAATTTGTAAAATTTGTTAAAATTGTGATAATTAATTTTTTTTTTAAATTGTTTATTTTTTTATGTATTTTTCAAAAATACAATGCAATGCTTGGATAGAAAATATTTAAGGATCATTTAAGAACAATTTCTCCGATAATTTGGAGTTGAAAAATTTTAGGTAAATATTTTCAAGTGGGATCACCATTTTAATTTTTATTTTTTTGAACGAAATTTCTATTTGATTTCATTGATATATTGAAAAAAAAATGCCCAATTAAAAAAAAATTGATTACCACAAATTTTACAAATTTTCAAAAAAATTTATAAATTAAAAAAGAAAAAAGTTGGATTTCATAATTTTTGAAAAAATTATATAACCCAAGATTCTACTGAGTCTAATTCAAATTATACGGAATATTTTTTCGGATTATATCCAGTGTAATCTTGGGCGGTATAACCAGAAAAATTACTTGGACAAATCGGAGATTACACCGAGTATAATACAAAAATAATTTAGATGAAAAATTTTACATGAACTTTGAAAAAAAATTGTGATTTAAATTTACGTTAAAAATAATTTTTATTTTATTCAAATAAAGTTTTTTTTTTATAGTCTACATGGAAAGAACAAAATTACACTGCATATCCTCCCATATTATACTCCGTGTAATCTGTAGTGAAAAAAAATTTCAGATAATACCAAATATAATTCAGATTGTACTAAATTATTTTTGTGTTATACTCTGTGTAATCTCCGATTTAACCAAGTAATTTTTCAGGTTATACCTTGTGAGATTACACTGGATATAATCCGAAAAAATATTCCGTATAATTTGAATTAGACTCAGTAGAATCTTGGATTATATAATTTTTTCAAAAATCATGAAATTCAACTTTTTTCTTTTTTAATTTATAAATTTTTTTGAAAATTTGTTAAAATTGTGATAATTAATTATTTTTTTTAAATTGTTTATTTTTTTATGTATTTTTCAAAAATACAATGCAATGCTTGGATAGAAAAGATTTAATTATTATTTAAGCACAAATTTTCAAAAAAATTTATAAATTAAAAAAGAAAAAAGTTGAATATCGCAATTTTTGAAAAAATGATATAATCCAAGATTCTACTGAGTATAATTAAATTTATACGGGATATTTTTTCGGATTATATCCAGTGTAATCTGGGGCGGTATAACCAGAAAAATTACTTGGTCAAATCGGAGATTAGACAGAGTATAATACAAAAATAATTTAGTACAATCTGGATTATATTTGGTATTATCTGAAATTTTTTTTCACTACAGATTACACTGAGTATAATATGGGAGGATATGCAGTATAATTTTGTCCTTTCCGTGTAGTTACAAATAACAACTTGTACTTTTCTAAAAAAAAATTTGCTCATTTTAGCTTACGTGCTAAAGTGAAGATTCCTTCTCGACTTGTGTAACCAATCATATGAGGAAGTTTTATACCAGACTTGATCGCTTCGTAGACTGGAATAGTCAGAAATGGAGTTTTCGACTTTAGATCAAGTGACGGTACGAAAGGATTTTCAAACATAAGAATTTCCTACGGCAAAAATTAAGATTTTATATAAAATATAAGAAACAAATAAATCATTATCATAGAAATCAAGTAAATTCTAAATATAATGAAGACCTTCATAGACTTAATCTTATGTTCGGCCTTAGCTAGCTCGATTACATCGACGGTTCGTAAATATTTGATAAGTTCTTTAGTATCAGTTGTTTTCTTCCCTAGAATTGATGATATTTTAATTGCTGCTTCTTTGGGTGAATGTACTGTAAACGCCCATGGATTAGTCGCAACGCCGCTTTGTATAATCGACTTATGAAACAATCCTGAAAACCCAAATTTATCAAACTTATAATTCGAAGAATATGAAAAAGTTAAACAAACAATTAACAAGAAAATAAAACTAGTTTATACAAAACCTCGAGCCAAAGGAGAAAGATTTAGATAATGAACGGAAGCTCCTCCAGCGCTTTCCCCAAAAATGGTAACATTGTTCGGATCACCACCAAATTGTCCAATATTTTGTTGCACCCATTTCAAAGCCATCACTTGATCTTTCAAACCTTGATTGCCCGATGCTTCTTCATCATCCAAATTAAGAAAACCTTGAATCACATATTATGTTTTGTTGAAACGATAATTGTTTTTTATGTTAATTTCTGAAAAAATTACCTAGAATACCAAGTCGATAATTTATCGTAACTAGAACAATATCTTTCTCAATGAGATAGTCGGGGCCAAAAAAATCATCATCACCAGCTCCAGAATAAAATCCGCCTCCATGGATCCACACCATAACAGGTTTACGATTTAGATTTGTTGTAAAAACGTTCAAATAAAGACAATCTTCAGTTCCCAATGCTTTTAGAGTTAAGATATCTACTTGCGCACATTTACTGGCATATGTTTTGGCTTCTCTAATACCAGACCATGATTCGGCTGTTTCCGGATCCTTTAAGTATAATTTTGAAAAAAGTTTGGAAAATCCAAAAGTGCACGCTTCATAACGCTCATTTATTTTTTAAGAAAAAAGATAAATTGATTAATTGGATAATTTTTTTTTTTTCATAGTGCCCCGAAGTTTCAAATTCTTTGTTTTTGCAAAAATCACCATTATGAGGAATTTTTCGATTTTTATTCATTTCTTCAATGAAAAAAAAATTTTTTTCTCAAAAATTTTTATTTTTTTAATCAAAGAGATTAATTTTACAAGAAATTTGAAAAAAAAAAATTTCAATTTGAAAGTAAAAAAATTTTAATTTTTTTTCAAAAAATTTTTTTTTTAATTTCTCCAAAAATCAATCTCTTTGATTAAAAAAATTAACTCGATTTTTTCTGACCGCTGCAACTGCCTTAGTTTCCAATCTCATTTTAAAAAATCAATAAAAAAATTTTATATTTCGGCTTTTATTCAAATTTTATGTGAATTTTGAGACAAAATAATAAATCAATGATCGAAAGTATATCGTCAAATACTTAAAATTGATTTTTTAATTTTTAAATTAAATTAAAAAAAAGCAACGTTATAGTCTTCAAAAAATTATTTCCGAACATAATGTATTGTGAAATCATTCTTAAAAAATTGAAAAATCTCTGATTAAAAAAGAGAATTAAAAAGAATTTCTTCGTATTAAACGCCCATAAGACAAAGAATTGGAAGGATTAGAAATCATTAAAAATGATTAAAAATCAAGTTATTTCTAATTTTTTTAAATCCTTTTGTTTTATCAGGGATAACAAACCTTAAATCTTCTCTCTCCGACAGGAGGTTTGGCGTACGGAATTCCACGGAAGGCAAAAAACTCTTTTCCGTTCACATTTTTTTCTTTTACTCCACACAATTTACCCTGTTGCACTTCGAGAATTAAAGTATCCATGGTGAATAAATATCTTTTCGACCAGCGAACGTATTCTACAGTGTCCCAAGCAATACTAAATTCAAATTATTAGCTTCATATGATATAATACAAAAGGAATGTTCTGACATCAATGTGTAACTGTATTATTAATGCTTATGTATACTCTATCATCAATACACTCATAATTTATTTATCCCTGTAAAAATTCCTTGAAACACACAATCATGTTGTTTTTATCTGAGTTGACTGAGTAGTAAAAAAAATTCAGCCAAAAAAAACATAAACGATAAAGTTTTAGTACAATATTTTATTAAAATATTAAAATATTGATAAACGTAAAAGTGTAATCTGCTTTATATACTATATAGCTAAACTTGATAGACGTTATTAACGTAGAGTGTATTTATCAACGTTCTCAATTTTAGTGCATACCGTTTTATTTATTTATTGCCAATGGTTGAACAAAAAAAGAAACAAAATAAAACATTTTAAATTTCGTTTATTTCTTTAATTTCCATTTATTTTGTCATCACGCATATTCATGATTGATTAAATAAAAACGCTTGCATTCAATTAAAAGTACTGGTGAGCATGGTCATAAATTATGACTCATAATATATAAATAGTACACAAAAAAAAAAATTTACTTGATTCAAGAGAAAAATTCTTGAACCAAGAATATAATTTTGAAGAGAGTAATTGTCTTGAATCAAGACGAAAAATTCTTAAATCAAGTAAAATTTCCTTAAATCAAAAAAAAATTTTCTTAAATCAAGAATTTTTCTACTAAAATCAAGAATATCAAGTTCTTCAAAATTATATACTTGATTCAAGAACATTTTTTTCCGTGTATTAAGAGAGTATATGTATAATCATTAAGGTGTGCCAAAATGTAACTTCCGTGGAGGACCTTTTAAAATTGGAATTTTGAGTTCCGCTTTTAACAGGGGCTGTGTTTGAGCATTTTCTGCGATATTTTGAGGGGAGAGGATTTATTCGATTTTTATAGAATTTTTAACAGCAGGTTTAATTGGGCACTTCCGGCCAAATTTTAAATTTTTAGCGGAAATGCCCAAACTAAGCTTCTGCTAAAAAATTCTATGAAAATCAAATAAATCCTCTCCCCTTAAAATATCGCAGAAAATGCCCAAACACAGCCCCTGTTAAAAGTGGAACTCAAAATTCCAATTTTAAAAGATCCTCCACGGAAGTTACATTTTGGCACACCGTAATAATCATATTCACCCTTGGTGAAAATTTTTCCGACTTTTCTCTCAAAAACTCTGAAGAAGTCTTTTAGAACTTAAGATAAGTCTTTTTTAGAGTTTTTCAGAGAAAAGTCCGAAAAATTTTTACAAGGGACTACTACCCATTTTATTTAACTCAGTAATATCTAGTTTATTTTTTCCAATTAATAATTTTACTTATTTATACTCAAGCATAATGAATTTTATTTATTTCATTAATGAACCAATTTATAATTTCAATAGATATAACAAATTTAATAGATTGACAGGAAATAATTTACTTTATTAAATAGTTAAATTGATTATTGATTATTGCTTTTTTTTTTTTTTTTTCATCAAAGATTAGGAATAGAATAATAATGGCATTAATATAGTAGGCTGTTCAACTTTCATTACGGTAACGAAATAAAAAATTAATTAGATCTATTATTCTTAACATAATTGAAAAATTGATTTGATTTTTTAAATATTAATTTATCGAAAAATCCGGTAAAAGATAAAACTTAATTTTTAAAGGATTTCTTAATTTGCCGGAAAAGTTCAGACATTTTTTGTTTATTTAATAACAAAATTTGGATTCGTACGAACATATTAATAATAAAAAAAACAACCATTGCCAAATTATGCATTTACCAACGAACAACATTTCATTTTTATTATATGAAATAAACAAACGTTTATTTTTCAATTTCTTTTAATATATTGTGTAAAATGTTTGATTCTTTAATCATACTGAGATTTTCGGATATCTTCAAACAACTATACGTCATTGAACTGTCCACTGGTTGCCATTTAATCTGAATCAGATCTGATTTTTTCGGATTTGGATTTCTGTAAGGAAATTTTGAATTAATTAGTGCTTGCAAAAAATTGCTTACCCATCAGCACTCACGTTATGGAATTTTCTCTTGCGTAAGAATACTCAACCTATGAGATACTAAAAAAATACGCGAGTGCTGAAGGGTTTCAATTAAATATCAACAGCTATATACCCAGTTTTTGCGAAGGTAGTAAATAGTTCTAAGAATCTTTGTTGGATGATATATTCAGTTGATCCGAAAGCTGGTGGTTTCATTCCAAGTTTATTCAGAATTTTTGGACAAAATAAGTAGACGATATCTTCTCCATGAGATGTACCTAATTAATCAATATACATACTTAAAAAAAAAGTTTTAGAGCATCCTACATGGATAGGTAGATTTCTTAGTTGAATATAGAAGAGAGATAGGATTTGTAATAATCTAATAGTATATAAATGTTATTTGAAGATATATGCCCCAAATACATTTATTGGAAAATTTTTTTTAATTTTCCAACTCACGAAATAAATTTAAAAAATGAACTTTATAAACTTTATAAACTTTAAGATAAATTTATCAGATTTGAGTTATTTTTACAGCTGAAAAATTATTTTTAAAAAAATTAGTAATTCAAGTGCTTTTGCGCACCCATTAAAGTGCAAAATTCAAATTTTTTAAAAGTCAAAAAAATTTTTAAGCGCTGACTCTTTGTAAGCTAATCGATCAATTTTACTCGTTTTCGAACTTAATCAAGGAATTCGTCCATAGAATAAGTATGCGAAGTTTCATTGAGATCGATTGGAAATTATAGGCCGAATTCTGCTGATATCGAGATTTTCAAAAATAAAATTTTTGAATATCTTTTCAATTTAGATTGCAATTAGATAAATCTGTAGAGTTTTCAGGTCCAATTATTATAGTTATTAAAGTTTTGATATTTCACTCTCTTTCTTTCAGTACAGTTAAATCTAACCCTTGAATAAAATCAAATTAATTCAATCATTTAAATCTAATCTAATACTGAAACTTGTTAATATTATCTGAACTTCTACTATATAAATTAATCATCGACAATTTTTATTTTGAAATTTTTGTCATTTATTTTGTATACTATATTGTAAAACTGTCATTCGTCCATCTGGCCTTGGCATAAATAAAGTATCTATCTAAGATTGTACCGAAAATAATCTACCATCATATTTACCGTTGCTAATAATACCCTTAAATATTTTAGATTGTTTTAGCACAATCTAAAATAATTGAGAATGCATTAAAATATTTTAAATGATCAAAACAAAAAATTATGAAGATAAAACAAAAAAAAAATCTTATTGATAAAAATAATGTTTACAAAGCAAATACCTTCAAAATTGGCGCCAATTAATTTTTGAAGAACAGCAGAGTCTTTAGAAAAATATTCAAATTTATACACATATGATTGTATATTCGAAATCGATAGTTGAATCTCTAAAGTATGTTGTATATTGATCAAGAAATTAACAGCACTCATTAAATCAACATATAAGTTGACATTCTCGTTGGAAATTTTATTATTACCCATGAAGAAATTTTTAACATCTTTCACAGATATATTTCGTTTTTGCAGAAATCTTTTGATATTTGGATGAAACAATAACTCTTCTTGATTATCCTCCACTTCGGCAAAGATTTTTTCACTCATATCTAAATAAAATTATACTTTCAAATATGAATGAAATAAATTAATTAAATAACTTGGTTGTTAGCAACAAAATTTCACCTGGAAGAATAATAATTCCTTCATGACTTGTATAACCAATTATATGAGGCACTTGAATTCCAAACTTAGCAGCTTCTTCCACTGGAATATTAAGAAATGGATTCTTCGATTTCGAATCTATTGACGGTACGAAAGGGTTTTCCAGTAAATGAAGTTTCTGTGGTAAATAATATATTACGTTAACGAGCATTAAATGCTGGAACCTTACAATTAGATAAGAAGTTAAAAAAACAAGTCATGTCGATAATTACATACATTCCAAGGCCTAACTGCCCGTTCTGCTTCAACTAGAAGAGTCGCATCGACAGTTCGTAAGTATTCGATAAGTTCTTTAGTATCGGTTATTTTCTTTCCTAGTATCGAAGATATCTTTACTGCAGTTTCAACTCCAGAATATGGAGCACTTCCCCATGGATTAGTAGCCACGCCACTTTGTAATATAGCTTTGTGAAATAATCCTAATGAGCAAAAATTATTTTTAATTTCAAATAATTTTTTATTCAAATAAGTTTTTCTCCTGTGTAACCTGTTGCATTGGATAATCGATAATCTATGTATTCAAATTTTGTAATTTATAATTCTTTTTTATGTATTATTCTGATTCTATGTACAGGCGCTTTTTGTACCTCTATATAATCAAAATATAATACAGAGGAAAGGGGGGCAAAATGGGCCACTTAAAAAAATTGTTGAAATTCTTAATGTCTAGCTGGTTTGACATTTTTTTAGTCCCTTGCCAAGTATTTGACCTTAATTTGCTCTGTTCATTGAAGATTAAAAATTGAAAATGTGGGGTAAAATGGACCACCTTCAGAAAATTTTTATATTATGAGTTTTTCAGATTGTTTTACTTTTTTTTGGCATTTTACTGAGTTTATGGTATTGACTTTTAGGTGTCTATAGAGACAATAAAGCTTGATTCTATAGCTCGATATGTCGAAATTAAAAAATTGAGAAAAGTGGGGTAAAACGGGTCCCCAAAAAAACTCAACATGTTTCTTACTTGTTTTATGCTTTGAATTTTTTTATTATGCATTCAGTATAAAAAAATTAGGAAAACGGTTGACCCTAAAGAGGGTTCACGCCAAAAACAATAATAAATCAGATCAAAAATGTCGGAGTGTTGACGGCGATCGACGTAGTTTTTTAAGCTTAAAAGCTAATTAGTTATTGGAATCGATGAATTAACTTAAATAGTATAAAATATCTAAAGGCAAAGAAACTCTTTCGATTGCTGCCAATTCTGTTCCCACACAGAAAAAAAAATTAACTTGACTCAACAGAAAAATTCTTGAAAAGGGTAATTGTCTTGAATTTAGACAAAAAATTCTTGAATCAAGTAAAATTTTCTTAAATCAAGAATTTTTCTACTCAAATCAAGAATATGAAGCTCTTCAAAATTATATACTTGATTCAAGAACATTTTTTTTTCTGTGCACACACA